>CAUDMG010002554.1:170000-312500 GCA_958450375.1 Homarus gammarus
TGTGTGGGGGGCGGATACTTTCAGGTGTGGATGTGTGTGTGTGTGGATATTTGTAGGTGTGGGTGTGTGTATGTGGATATTTTGTAGGTGTGGGTGTGTGTATATGGATACTTGTAGGTGTGGATATGTGTGTGTGTGTGGATGTTTGTGTGGTACTTGTTGGTGTGGATGTGTATATGTGGATACTTGAATGTGTTGGGTGGGTGTTTGTGTATGTATACTTGTAGGTGTGGATGTGTGTACTGTAGGTGGTTGTAGATTGCAGCAGCTATCAAAGTGGGTAGTGTAGCTTTATTTATGACAAGTACACACTCACTCACTCACTCACCCACCCATCCACCCACCCACCCACTCACCCACCCACTCACTCACTCACTCACTCACCCACCCACCCACCCACCCACTCACTCACTCACTTGAGGTAGTTTTAGTCTCTTGTGTTTGTGTGTTTAGACTGTGTTGATGTTTGTATGTTTGGGTTAGAACGTTTATTAGTACGAGCTTGTATACGTGGGAGAGAGAGAGAGAGAGAGAGAGAGAGAGAGAGAGAGATCGAAACATGAAAATAACATTATACTTAAAACTACTACTATCACTGCTACCACCACCACCACTACCACTACTACCACCACTACCACCCCACCACCACCACCACTACCACCACCACTGTGTTCATTCATCACCCTCTCAGTGTCAGTGGTGGTGGTAAATAGGGTCAATACAGAGGTACAGGAATAGTACCCGAATGACGTCAAACCTCCCACAACCTTATTCCTACGGGGTGTGTGTGTGTGTGTGTGTGTGTGTGTGTGTGTGTGTGTGTGTGTGTGTGGCCTCCGTGTACTTGTCAATAATTTTTGTATGCGTTTCATTGTTTTTTCTTATTAAATCACGAAAGGTCAACGCTTACACACACTCACGCACGGACATACTCTCTCTCTCTCTCTCTCTCTCTCTCTCTCTCTCTCTCTCCTCCTTCATATTTTCCATCTTCTCTTCCTCCCCCTCCTCTTCCCTCTCCATCTCTTCTCTTCTTCTCCTCCTCTAAGGTCTCTTTACTCCAATAAGACCAACCAAAAAGAATCACCACCATCTTTATTGCGTTTACTTGTTGCCCCAGTCAGGAGGCGAGCAGGAACAAGATCGCCACACTGTATAATGCAACGCCTGGCGAAGGATTTATCATAACACAAACCGAAGAGAGAGAATGTGTGTGTGTGTGTGTGTTGATAATCGACAGTAGTGGATGGGAAGGAAGGGGTGAGAGAGGGGGAGAGAAGAGGGTGAGAGAGGGGAAGGAAATGGGGAAGCGGAGGATTTGGCGTGAAGGAAAGGGGGTGGGGTAGTAGAGAAGGGAAAGTGGGAGAAAGTTTGACCTGATGGGGAGATAGAGGTGAAGGGAGGGGAGAGGAGGAATGGGGTAGAGAAAGCTGGAGATGAAGGAGGTGATTACAGTGTTTGAAGAGAAGGGAAGAGAGAAGGAAGAGACTCAGAAAGGAAGGGAAGGAAGATGGAAGAGACTCAGAAAGGAAGGGAAGGGAGAAGGAAGAGATTCAGAAAGGAAGGGTAGGGAGATGGAAGAGATTCAGAAAGGAAGGGAAAGGAAAAGTATATGGAAGAGATACAAAGAAGAGGGACATAAACAAAGGGGTAAAGAGGAAAGACACTGGAGAGAAGGACGGGAAAGAAGGAAGAGGAAGAGATAGAGGAGGATAGGTTAAGAAAGTGGGAGAAGGAGGAGGAAGAGAAAAAATGAAAGACGAGAGGAAGGAAAGGTTAAGATGCTGAGGAGAAGAAGGAAATGGAGAGGGGAAGAAGGATAACATAACAAGAGAGAAATAAAGAAAGTTAGGGGAAGAAGAAGAAGAAGAAGAACAAGACATAATTGAAGGAAAGTGAAGACCAGAGAGGAGCAGAGAAGAAATTATGGCATAGAGGAAACGGAGAATAGAGTAGAGGGAGAAGAGGAGAATAGGAGAAGAGGAAAAAGAAGAAATCAAAATTGAAGGAACAGAAAGGGACGAAGAAGAAATTAAGAATAAGGGGAGAGGGGAAGGGAAGAATAGAAGGATAAGAGGAAAGTGAAAGTAAAATTAAGGAGAGCCAAGAATGATCTGAGGGGAGTAATAAGAGGGGAAGATGGGGGTATAGGGGAAATCTGGATTGGGGGAAGGGATTAGAGGAACGAAGGAGATGTGAGGAGGAATAAATTGAGGGTGAGGTGTTGTAGGGGCTGGTAGATTAGGGTGGGAGAGAGTAGACACACCCTGGGGAGGTACACATACACCCTGGGGAGGTACACATACACCCTGAGGAGGTACACGTACACCCTGGGGAGGTACACATACACCATGGGGAGGTACGCATGCTACCCTGGGGAGGTACGCATACTACCCTGGGGAGGTACACATACACCCTGAGGAGGTACACGTACACCCTGGGGAGGTACACATACATCATGGGGAGGTACGCATACTACCCTGGGGAGGTACGCATACTACCCTGGGGAGGTACACATACACCCTGGGGAGGTACACATACACCCCTGAGGAGGTACACGTACACCCTGGGGAGGTACACATAACCCTGGGGAGGTTCACATGCACCCTGGGGAGGTACACGTACACCCTGGGGAGGTACACACATTCACACCCTGGGGAGGTACACATACACCATGGGGAGGTACACATACACCCTGGGGAGGTACACATACACCATGGGGAGGTACGCATACTACCCTGGGGAGGTACACGTACACCCTGGGAAGGTACACACACACCCAGGGGAGGTACACATACACCCTGGGGAGGTACACACACACCCCCAGGGAGATAGGGGGCTGCGACATTTACCGCCTCGTTAGCTCCCCTCCTGCCATTTTCTGATCTTTCTCTCCTTGTTTTGTGTCACCTTGTTGGCTTCTCTTGTTGAATATTTACTTGTTAGCTGTTTTTTGTCTATTGATTTATTTTTAATTCTCACCTCTCCCCCTCTTTCCTCTCCCCCCTCTCTCCTCTCCCTCTCCCCTCTACCTCCCTCTCCCCGCAATAATAAAATAAAGAGACAAAAAGAATTACTGTTTCTTCTTGTCAGTCATAATAAAGTAAGGAATTTAATGTAAGAGTTTGAAGAGAGATACGTGTATATAAAAGTTATGTGGATGTTGTCGACAGGTAATGTAATAATGTTCGACTCACCTGGGATGAACCTCTTGTAAATAGAGAAATATGTATCGGTTTTCCGGCTACGATAACTAGGTTGAAAGTCTTATTAAGTTGACAAAAAATATAATGATGTCTTTTTTGTTTTTTAATCGAATTCTCATCTTCTGAAAGTTTGTGTGTGTGTGTGTGTGTGTGTATGTATGAAGTTGATATGTTTCATTATTTATTTCGTTTATTGTGTATTATGTAGAGGTGATATGGAGCGAGAACAAGAAGAATAATTTTTTTCTCTCTCTCTCTCTCTCTCTCTCTCTCTCTCTCTCTCTCTCTCTCTCTCTCTCTCTCTCTCTCTCTCTCTCTAATGTCTTTCTGCAGCAGCTGGGTCTCAGAGGAATCAAACCTCCTCCTCTGGTGTGTGTCAGTGAGTGGCCAGGCTGATGCTGCACACAGACTGTATTCAACATTTTTATTTATTTATTTTCTCCGATTTTCTGTACCCCTGAGAGAATTGTTTTAGTTGTTGTTGTTATCAGTTTTCCTGCCTCTGTTTATTTGTTTTCTTTGTGTTTGTTTGTTTATTGGTGTTTTAAGGTGAGGGGGCCACAAAAGTCCATTTTAGAATCGATCACTTGCCATTCCCGGACTCGTGAAAGGTGAGGCAGGTAATTGGCCCCAGATGGTGACCTCTCATGTAACCCCTATCTGACCTGACCCCCCCCCCTTACCTCCACCCATCTAACCTCTATTGTGACCCCCATTTGACCTCAATTGTGACCTTTTCCTACAATTTCTTCTCTTCCTTCCTACCTACAATTTCTACATCAGCCCCTCCCCTCGTTTTGAAATTTAACCTCCCCTACCCCCCCTTCTCTCTCAACCTACCCCCTCTCAAGCTCCCTCCTTCCCTCCCTCCCCCTCCCTTCTGTCATTCCTTCCTTCCTCCTCTTCCTTCCTTCCTTCCTCGCCTTTACCCTCTTCTCCTCTATCCCTCCCACCGTCCTTTCCTCTTACCCTCTTCTCATCCCTCTCTCCCTTCCTTCCTCTCTCTTATTCCCTGACCCTCAACCTCTTCCTTTACCCATTTTCTCTTTCAATCAAAAACTAGGAGGAGGAGGAAGAAGAGGAGGAAGAGGAGGAGCAGGAGGAGGAGGAGGAGGAGGTTGTGGCTGGCTACCTAGTTTCTCCTTCACTCTTTGTTTTGAGTGGATTTGACCATGACGCCAGAGAGGGAATCGACTCACTACAAATATAAAGAGTTCGTCCTCTCTTGTTGTACACTATCAACTAGGAAAGCTGACGTCCAGGTGTGTTAGTTAGTTTGTATATGTAGGAGTTAAAGACATACTGTATATGCTTTTGACGTGTATGTAACTCGGAATATGTGGGAGTTAAAGGTATACTGTATATGCTTTTGACGTGTATGTAACTCGGAATATATAAAAAGCGAAAGATATATAATGTGTACTTGACTTATATTTACCTTATTATCAATATGTAGGATAGGAAAGATAGCATTAATTACTTGGAATATATAGGAAATAAAAATATATGTGTATATATGTCGAATGGGCGGCCGGTTTCATGGCCTGATCAGCGTCGAATATGGTGATTGAGTGTTTTAGTTTAATACCTGTTTGGAATTTTGGTGGATTTTGTATATTAAAAAAAAATGGAAATAAAAAAATCTATACACACACGTGCGTTGATGTGCCATGCCAATAATTTGTCCACGTTTGATTATCATTTAACATAATGTATGGATGTTTTGTTTATTATTGGTGAATGTGGATGAGAATGAGGAAAGAAAAAATAGTAATGTTGATGATAGTGAACTTCAGGCATCAGTTAGTTTTATAGTTTGAGCTGTGTTGGTCGTAGTGTGTGTGCAGTGGAGCAGCAGTTTGTGTGTAGTGGAGCAGCAGTTTGTGTGTAGTGGAGCAGCAGTTTGTGTGTAGTGGAGCAGCAGTTTGTGTGTAGTGGAGCAGCAGTTTGTGTGTGTTGGTGTTTTTAATGGCTTATGTTTACTTTGTCTACTATGTCTACTGTTAGTTAATGATAATCTGACCTGACCTGACCTGACCTGACCTGACTTGACTTGACCTAACCTAACCTAACCTAACCTAACCTGACTTGACCTGACTTGACTTGACTTGACCTAACCTAACCTAACCTAACCTAACCTGACTTGACCTAACCTAACCTAACCTGACCTAACCTAACCTAAGCTAACCTAATCTAACCCAATGGGAAGTAGATGCACTGAGATGTTACCAAGTTTATTACACATGACCCCAAAAAAATAAGAAGTGCTTTTAGAACATATGACAAGAAAATCCGTACAATATATAATGAATGACAGTCAATTTTTTAGGGATAATTTCATCACCATAGAGAATAATGTTCGAATTGTTTAACTCATCTGTGTACGAATTTGGGTGAATTACGAACATATGAACATTTGATGAAACACAAAACAAAAATATCGTGTACTTATAGAGAATGGGAATCAGAGTATAGGTTTGATGTTGATGACGTGTAGTGATTATTTAAAAGAATCCTTGACCGTATAAATAAGCGTCAGGGTTACATGGAAGGTAATTGTAATGTATAGAAAGAAGTGAGAGAGAATATGAGAGACAGTGAGAGAGAGAATGATAATTAAACATGGGATAAAATGTGAAAAAAGAGCAAAAAGAGAAAGAATATATAATAAATAGGCATAGATTAAAATTTGAACAGAAAACAAAGGAAGAAATTAAAGGTTGCATGATAAGTGTTGGATCGTGTGGCTGTACCTGAGATGAGAATTAATGCGATGAAATGGAATTATAGAATTAAATACCGTAAAGGGGACTCACAGGTGATGGGGAATTAAGCTGTGTTAATACCGGAGTGTTGAGTTGTAGACGAAAGTGCGTGGTGGTTGTAAGGAAATGAATGGGTACACACACACACACACACACATACACACACACACTCTCTCTCTCTCTCTCAGGAACACACTCCCACGTGCACTCTCTCACCAGTAAACACCCCATCACTCGCCTCAAATATGTCACCTCACTCTCACCCCTTCCCACCTCCCTCCCCTCACCCCTTCCCACCACCCTCCCCTCACCCCTTCCCACCACCCTCCCCTCACCCCTTCCCACCACCCTCCCCTCACCCCTTCCCACCACCCTCCCCTCACCCCTTCCCACCACCCTCTTCTCTCCCCTTCCCACCTCCCTCTCCTCACCCCTTCCCACCACCCTCCCCTCACCCCTTCCTACCACCCTCCCCTCACCCCTTCCCACCACCCTCCCCTCACCCCTTCCCACCTCCCTCTCCCCTTCCCATACACTTATCACTCTTCTCCACATATTGAACTTCTCCCTAAAGCATTTTCCGCACATTTCTTATCATCTCTCTCCATTACCTAATCATCTTTTCCCCTATTTAGTGACACGTATCTCCCCCTTGTACCTTATCAGTGCTTGTTCCTTCTGTCAGGTCCTCCCGTGTCAGACTCTCTTACCGTAAGTGGGTGATAAGAGAGTCACCCCTTCAACCATCAGCAAGTATCCGTTTTCTCTTGTCATTACTCAAACAAACATAGGTATTCACACTTGTTCACACTCACACAGTCTAGTATACAAGTTACGTATACAAACTCTCTTACACTTTCACAGATACATACACATCCTTCCTAGGTACTCGTATAATACACTCACAAGGGTAAAAACACACACACACACACACACACACTCAGGTTAAACGAGACAACAAATCAAATGGGATACAAAATGAGTGGCAGCTTCTATACAGGAAAACAAACTCTTGAGGGTCAGCCTTAAGGGAGAGAAGGGCCAAGGGGGAAGGGCAATAGTGAGGGGTTGACAGCCTCTTTTTCACGTTAGCAAAGGGGAGGAAAGGGGTATCTATCCCCTCGGTATTATTATTTTTTATTATTATTATTATTATTATTATTATTATTATTATTATTATTATTATTATTCCACATATGGCATCCAAATATTCTGAAGTTTCAAGACCTCTCTTCACCTCTTATCTTACCCTTCCTAGTTCCCCATCCTATCTGTGTTCTTTTATATAATTCCTCTTCTTCTCTTCTACTACCTTCATGTTATTCCACTTCCATCTCCCTTTTCTCTCAAGTACCCTCAAGTTCTCTCCCCTCCCTTTTTTTCTTGTTATCTCTCTCTCCCTTCTATCATTCTGTGTTTTCCACTTATTTTCTGTCTTCTATCTGTCTGTCTATCTGTATATCACGTGTCCTATTTCCCTTATTCTTTTAACTCCTGATCACTACTTTATCTCCTTTCCCTCACTTTTATATCTTTTCCTTTCCTCTTCTCCTTTTTCTTCTGTCTCTCTTGTCTCTTTCTCTCTTCCTTTATTTATCATTCTTTCCTTTTCTTCGAGTCTCTCTCTCTCTCTCTCTCTCTCTCTCTCTCTCTCTCTCTCTCTCTCTCTCTCTCTCTCTCTCTCTCTCTTTGTCTTCATCATCCTCATTTGCCCCATCACCATTTTTAACCATCTGTCGCGGTAGTTCCCTCTTCCTCCTCCCTCGCCTCATTATGTACCCGAGTGTGACAGTGGTGCTCGTCTTCTCTATACCCGCCCTTACATTAGAGAGAGAGATAGAGAGAGAGACAGACAGACAGACAGACAGAGAGAGAGAGAGAGAGAGAGAGAGAGAGAGAAAGACCTCCGCCTTTTCCTCTTTCCCTTTCTTTAACCTACTCTTCCATTTACTCTATTTTCCCCGTGGCTTTTTGATTCCTATGATAAAGTAGAGACCGCCACTCTCCCATATCTCTCTCTCTCTCTCTTTCTTTAATGTCTGCACTTTCCCCCTCGCTTTCATTAAATGGTGCTTTCTCTTCCTAACTTTTTCTTTAATATACGATATGGTCTCTCTCTCTCTCTCTCTCTCTCTCTCTCTCTCTCTCTCTCTCTCTCTCTCTCTCTCATACATGCACCTCTCACCTTCCCCTCGTATCACACACACACACACACACACACACATACATACACACTCACCATCAAACAAGTAGTGACACATAACAAAGCGATTACACCTCTATTATAAGTAGGGTGAGAGGGAGGGTGTCGAGAGATACCTGACGTAGGCGTTGAAGGAGGCCCAGTGTAAAGCTATTGTGTAGACTGGTGACGGCGGGTCTTTACTTACTTCCTTCCTTCCTTCAGTAGTTGTATCAGCCACTGTTGTCACCCCGCCTCCCTCCTCCCCTCCTCATTCGTATTTTAATATCTCTCTCTCTCTCTCTCTCTCTCTCTCTCTCTCCTGATGTTTTGTGGTACCACCAACAACAATCACCACCATCATCAACAATAACAATCACCACCACCAACAACATTACCACCACCACCAATATCAACAACAATCACCACCACTAACAACAACCACCACTACCAACAACAATCGCCACCATCACCAACAATAACAATCACCACCACCAACAACACTATCACCACCACCACTACCAACAACAATCGCCACCATCACTACATCGACTACGCTTCCCACCATTTCACTTTAGGCGATGCTGTGTAGTGCCTGAGTGAAGGGGGTGGGGGTGGTAGGGGGGGAGGGAGGTAGGGAGAGCAGGGAGACAGTTTGGGCGCCTGTGATGGACTTGTCAACAGGGAGATATTGTGGCGCAATGACGGGCATGAAGGAGATTGTGGCGCTGTGAAGAGAGGTTGTGGTGGTAGGTTGTGGGAGACGTAAAACGAGTATAAGGGAGAAGATGATGGTGTTAGTGGCGCTCTGGAGGTGTATCAAGCGGGAGGATAGTGGCGCGTTGAAGTGATTATGGCGGAGAAAGGGAGGGGAATGTTATGGCTATAGTGAGGCGCTCTGGGGGAGGAAATTAGAGGGGCTATCGTGTCTTTTGTGGAGAGATTATGGCGTTCTGGAGTGATGTTATGGCGCTGTTAAGAGTATGGAGTAAGAAGAGAGGAGGATTTTGTGGAGTAGAGGTTGTTGTGGCGTGTTTGGAGGAGGAGTAAGGTTATTATGGCGTTTTGGAAGAGGAAGTCAGGTAGGCATTATGGTGTTGTGACGAGATAATGGCACTGTGATGTATAATTCTCTCTCTCTCTCTCTCTCTCTCTCTCTCTCTCTCTCTCTCTCTCTCTCTCTCTCTCTCTCTCCTTCACTACCTCCCCTCTTTCTGCCTGTATCTCTCCCCCTCTCGCTCTCCCCTCTTCTTCACTACCTCCCCTCTTTCTGTCTCCCCTCGCCGCCTCTCACCATGACCCAGGGACTCGCCTTGGGTCCTCCTGGGATTTGGAAACTTACCTGTTGGGCTGTTACGACCCGGGCTGATGGCTATGGGTGCAGGTAAGGTGGGGGGAGGGGGGTGATGGGGAGGGAGGTAAGGATGAGGGGGAAGAAGGGAAGAAGAGATGATGGGGAGGAAGGGAGGGGGAAAGAGGAGGAAAGGATGATGGGGAGAAGAGGAAGGAATGATGGAGAAGAGAAGGGATGATTGGGGAGGAAGGGAGGGTTGAGAGGGAGGCAGCACGGGAGGGAGGGTAGGCCTCTTAAGGAGGGGCGTGGCGTACTGAGTGAGTCAGTGGGCTGCCACTCTCCAGGACGATGAGGGTGTGTGTGTGTGTGTGTGTGTGTGTGTGTGTGTGTGTGTGTGTGTGTGTGTGTGTGTGTGTTGATCTCTTCCCGTCACAGTTAGGCACCCACTAACCTCACACCCAACACACCCACGTCCACCAAATCCAAACCCACCACACCCATTCAACATCCACCACACACACATCCAACATCCACTAGTACCTTACCAACACCCACACTCCGGAATCCCTGTGTCGACAAATTTCCACCATCATCGTCACCAAAACACAAATTCACTGAGAATCACAGCAAATCCCCTCCAGGCCATCAGGGGAGGTACCCGGATACTCCCCCTCCCTTCCCTCTCCCCATCCCCCCTCCCTCATTCCCATCCCCCATCCTGACAGCAAAAAGGGAAAAAAAAGTTGATTCAATTTAACACCCGTTCGATTTGATTTGGAAGGGGGGGGGGGGAGGACACCTGGCACAGAGCGAACTGTCATCGAGTCGGACGTGGATGCTTGTCATCGGCGTCCAACAATCAACCTCAAGTCCGTCCATCTATCGCCAGTCCATGTCAAGCCAGAGCAGGTTTTCGCTGACGAGACACGCATGAACGGGCGAGCTGTCGGGAATCGAGAGTCGGGGGGGGGGGGTCAATTAAACTACAGCATTTACTGTATATTGACGGTATATCATGGCGTCGTAATTGCGTGGGGACTCGATGGCAACTATGTTTTTTTTTTATTCGAAATTATTTAGTGTATGAGTCTTTCTTGAGCAGAGGCATTAGGTTAAGTTGGTTATGACACCCCGCCTTGTCTTGAGAGGCTGGAGACTCAGATGTGAGCCTCAAGTTTTAATAAACCTCGGCATAACCTAACCTAACTCTACCTGACCAAACTAAGCCTAACCCAATCTAATCTAAACTAAAATCTAACCTAACCTAACCAATTATTATGAGGGACAGAGGAGGAGGAGGAGGAGGAGGAAGCAATTATTGTGAGGAGGAGTATGAAACAATTATCATGGGGGAACAGGAGGAGGAGGAAGAAGAAGAAGAGGAGGAGGAGGAGGAGGAGGAGGAAGAATTTCATGCACTGGCTGTGAAGGGGAAGGTCGTCGTAAACAATTCAGGTCGTTTATCTGGTAGTAGTCGTCAACGATGTAAGAGGAGGAGGAGGAGGAAGACGACCCGAGGCTTGAAAAAAAAAATTACTCCAGGGATCAGGGCAGGTTATGTTCCCCTCCCCTTCTGGTAAATACGGGTCGTGTAGAGGCGAGTGTAGTGTTGCGTGGTGGTGGGGTGTTGGACGGGGGTGTATTGGTAGGATATTTGTGGGTGTTGCGCGTGTGAAGGTTGAGGTGTGTAAAGTGTGTGTGTGGTATGTGTAAAGTGTATGTGTCGAGGTGTGTCAGGTGTGTGTGTGTGTGTGCGTGTGGGGAGGGAGGGGTGTATGTGAGTGTTGAGTGAATGATGGGTGAGTGAGGTGAGTGTATGTGAGTGAGGTGAGTGTGTGTGTGGGTATGAGTGAGTGAGGAGAGGGTGTGTAGGGTGACGAGTGTGGGGGTGAATAAGCAGGGAAATATATCAGAGATCTCCTTTAGTTTGTCAGTCAGTTTATAGTGATTAGGTTGTGTACTTTGTGTAATGAACTCTAACAGTGAATTTATTTTACACACACACACACACACACACACACACACACACACACACCAGACATTAACCTCCTAAACAAACTCGTAAAACTTGTAATTCGGTCGCTGATAATAGGATTAAGAAGGCCCACTGGCGTCCCTACACCAGAGAGACCGTGTGATAGGTCATAGTAGGGGCCGTCCACCTCACAAATTATTAAAGAAGAGACAAGTAAGGGGAGAAGGCCCAGGTCACACCTTTATGGGAGTAGGAGGCACACCTGAGAGCGGAGTGTGGGGGGGGGAGACGACCTACAGTGACCTAGTGGATAATTCACAGATGTAGAGGGGGTCACGGGTGTGGAAGGAGGTCTTGGGCTAGATGTGGATGGGGTCCGGGGGTGGAAGGAGGTCTTGGGCTAGGTGTGGATGGTGGTCCGGGGGGTAGGCCAGGTATAGAGAGGGTCGAGAGGGGTCAGGGGGTGGGAGGTGTTGGGCCAGGTGGGGTCATTACCAAGAGTGACTTTTTATCTCTCCCTCAGTGTGTAGTAAAAACACACTCAGAGTAGGAGAGACGAGTTGTAAACCTTCCTACTGGGTAAACTATGAGAGGTGTGTTGCTGGGGGGGGGGGGGGGATGGCCGTCGAGGTGAGGGAGTAAACTGGGCTGGAGTGTTTACTGTTCGGGGTAAACTGGATTGGTATACTATTAGTGGGAAGGTAAACTGGACTGGTATACTATTTGTGGGAAGGTAAACTGGACTGGTATTCTATTAGTGGGAAGGTAAACTGGACTGGTATTCTATTAGTGGGAAGGTAAACTGGATTGGTATTCTATTAGTGGGAAGGTAAACTGGACTGGTATTCTATTAGTGGGAAGGTAAACTGGACTGGTATTCTATTAGTGGGGAGGTAAATTGAACTGGTGTGTCGCTGCTGGTAGAGGATGTAAACCACACTCATATACTACCGATGAGAGGTAAACTTTCTCCACGGGAAGTACACACGAGTCCTGAGAGTAATTCCCAAATGATCTCAAATTATGTGCACGTAGTTTCGTTTCCCTTTGATTTGATTACATCGCTAATTACATTACTTACCTGTGGGTCATAAGTCATCAGGGTCACTTTACTATGCCTTAGGAAAAATACACAGGTAGATTATTTAGTAACAACGCCCTGCTACAAAGAGTTGAGTCCCGCTACTGAATGTTTCACTCCTCTGGTGTAGCTACTGACCTGACCTGAACTTAACCGACTTAACCTAAACTAACCTAAAAAGAGCTGACCTTATCTGACCTAACCTATCCTAAACGAGATCTCACCTGACCTAACCTGACCTGATCTTTTTTCCCATCTTCCTTCACAGCTCCCCTCTCCTCCTCCTCCTCCTCCTCCTCTATCCACTCCTTGACATCCAGACGAGTTAATGGTACGAACGTATACGTGTAAATACTAAGACGTAAACATGAATTAAGACGATTAACCTGTCGTTTATTCTCTCTCTCTCTCTCTCTCTCTCTCTCTCTCTCTCTCTCTCTCTCTCTCTCTCTCTCTCTCTCTCTCTCGAACAATGAGAGAAGAACAGAAGTAATAAAGACGACACAGAACAAGGGGGTGTCGTCACTACTTGAGGGATGGGTACAGGCGATGGTACACGTCACAAGGGAGAGAAGGGTGACGGGGAGAGAGGGAGGGAGGCAGGGAGAGGGTGATAGGGAGAGAAGGGGGAAGAGAGAGGAAGGTAATGGGGAGAGAGGGGAGAGGAAGGTGATGGGGAGAGGAAGGTGATGGAGGGTAGGGTGGTAGGGAGGGAGAGGAAGGTGATGGGGAGAGAGGGGAGAGGCAGGTGATGGAGAGGGGCGAAAGAACAAGGAGGAATGGGTGATAGAAAGAGGGTGAAAATGGAAAGCTTGGGAATAGAGAGAGTGAGAGAAAATTAAAGAAAAGGAAAGGTTTAAGATAAAGACAAATAATGAGATAAAAGAAAGAAAGAGAGAGAAAGAGAAAGAGAGATATTGACAAACAGAGGGAGGGAGAGAGGGAGATAGAAAGTGTAGAAAGAAGGAAAATAGGAGTAGGGAGAAAGAGTGAGGGGAAAGGAAAATGGTATGAGTAAAGGGAGAGAAGTGAGGGGGAGATAAGGGAGTAAGAGGAGAGACGATAGAGACAGATAGCCGTAGTCACCAGCCTCGTTATAGAAGACAGAACGGCCACCCCCCCACCCCCCTCTCCCATGTCTGTACCGGGGGGGGGGGGGGGAGGGAGACACCTTCGGACATGAGAGAGAGAGAAAGAAATGAGAAGGACGTAAACTGGATAAGACAGAGAGAGAGAGAGAGAGAGAGAGAGAGATTCAGCGGTACAGTAAATAGAAAGAAAGAGAAGAAGGAGAGATGACGAAGAGAGAAATAAGGACATAGAGATTCATGGAGAGACAGAGACAGGATGAGAAATGACAGAGAGATACAAACAAGAGAGAGAAGAAATCAGAACGAGTGTGACATTTGCTTACGCGACGAGAAGAGAAAATGATGGAGAGGATGAAGTGGGGTGGAGAAGAAGAGAAGAATGTATGGGAGAGATAAAAGAGAATACGTGAGATAGTGATGCTTATAGATGACAGGAGATGTGTGTGTGTGTGTGTGTGTGTGTGTACTGACAGTGATATAGTGAAGGAAGCGAGGGATCATAAGGCTTCTGATAGTGTCGCTTGGGAGTGGTGATTCTGCCCTCCCTCCCTCCTTCCTTCCTTCCTTCTCTCCCTCCATCCCCTCCCTCCCTCCTTCCTTCGCTCCCTCCATCCCCTCCCTCCCTCCCTCTCTCGCTCCCTCCATCCCCTCCCTCCCTCCCTCCTTCCTTCTCTCCCTCCATCCCCTCCCTCCCTCTCTCCCTCCCTCCCTCCTTCCTTCTCTCCCTCCATCCCCTCCCTCCCTCCTTCCCTACATCAGCGGGACAGGAGGAGGAGGAGGAGAGACAGAAAGAGGAAGGAATAAGAGGGAAGAATACAAACGAAGGACTAGAGAGAGGAAGAGGAAAAATAAAAGACAAGAGGTGAAGGAGGAAGAGAAAGGAAGATGGAAGAGGAGGAAGAGGAATAGAGGGGAGGGCGGAGGTAGGAGAAGTGAGGTTGTAGATAGAAGAGGAAGAGACATAGATGGAGGAGTGGAGAAAAGACGGAAATGGGGAGACAGAGAACGACAGGTTTAGAGATAGACAGAGAAAAGAAGGAAACAGCGATGGAAGAGGTAATTGAAAAATAGAGAGAAGTATAAGAAACGAAGAAGAATAAAGAACAGATGATGATGGACAGACGAACGGAGGAAATACTAAAGGGTGGATACAAATTGAAGAAATATGGCCTCATCCTTTTCCGCCTCCTCCTCCTCCTCTTCTTCTTCTTCCTCCGCCTCCTCCTCTTTTTCCTCCTTCTCCTCTTCCTCTTCCTCTTCCTCCTCTTCCTCCTCCTCTTCTTCCTCATCCTTCTCCTACTCCTACCCTTCCTCCTCCTCCTCCTCCTCCTATTCTTCTTCCTCCGCCTCCTCCTCTTCCTCCTACTCCTATTCTTCCTCCTCCTCCTCCTCCTCCTCGTCCTCCTCCTCCTCGTCCTCCTCTTCTTCTTCTTCCTCCTCCTCCTCTTCTTCCTCTTCCTCCTCTTCTTCCTCTTCTTCCTCCTCCTCCTCCTCCTCTTCCTCCTCTTCTCCCCTCCCTCCTCCTCCTCTTTCTCCTCCTAGCAGCACCTCCGGAGAAAAAAAATTACTATATGACAAGATATTTATTGGCCATTTTCTCGATGTTTGGTTGAGGGGAGGGGCCTCGGGCGACCGTAGTAGGGGCAAGAGACCGTAGGAAAGGCGAGCAACTGTAGGAAAGGCGAGCGACTGTAGGAAAGGCGAGTAGCCGTGAGAGAATCGAGTTTCCCTTCTTCTTACCTGTCCTCTCATCCCCCCCTCCCCCCTCCCACGCGAGGAGTCCCGGAAAGAGACAGAGGATTATTTTTTTAAGTAATCAACCAGCTAAATGTTAATTGTTACTTGTTAATGATGTTTAATTACTTAAGGGAGGAAGGTATTCGGAAAGTGGATGTTTGGTAATTACTCACACAGGTGTTCGAGAAGCCTGTTGATTCTGTTAAGGGTTATTCTTGCAACTAAGATGGGGGATTGATTTGTTTGACTGTAGGGTAGTTGACTGGTTGACTGTAGGTTTGAGTTGACTGTAGGGTGACTGACTGTAGGATAGAGTTGATTGGTTTGATTGTAGGGTAGAGCTGACTGGCTGACTGTAAGGGTAGAGCTGATTGGTTGACTGTAAGCTAGAATGAGTGGTTGACTGTAAAGGTAGAGTTCAATGGCTGACTGTAGGGTAGTGTTGACTGCTTTGGCTGTAGGGGTAAAATTAACTGATTTATTGTAAGGTAGAGTTAACTGATTGACTGTAAACTAGAGTTGACTGGTTTGACTGTAAGCTAGAAAATGACTGGTTTGACTGTAAGCTAGAGTTGACTAATTACCTTTAGGGTAGTTGACTGATTGACTGTAAACTAGAATTGACTGATTTGACTGGAGACTACAGTGTGATTGGTTGTCCGAGGCAAAAATCAACCAGGATTTTCCACTTATTTATTGGATAAATTTTTTTTGCACTCATCATTCACTGCTCAGGGAATAACACGGAGCCAATATCTCTTGACGCCGCTGCCGGGAGATAAAAGAGACGAATGGGCTTTATTGGCTCTCTTGTGTGTGTCTCATTTGTCTCTCGGTCTCTCCTGTATGTGCGTCTCATTTGTCACTTAACCTTTCCTGCGTGTCTCTTAGTTTCTCACTGTGTACGTCTTTCAGTTTCTTATGTATTTCTCAGTCTCTCTCTCTCTCTCTCTCTCTCTCTCTCTCACTCTCTCTCTCTCTCAATGGTTGGGACTGGGCTGTTTTTATAGATATCAGTACGTGGGTCGTATAGGCTGGGTGCAATTGTAGTGTTGAACAGCAATTCGCGGATGAGGGATCTCGGGTGGAACTAGGAGCTGATGACGAGGATGGTGCAGAAGCTTCTCACCCAACTTGTAGATGTGGTCATGGTGGTGATGTCTGTCTGTCTGTCTGTCTGTCTGTCTGTCTGTCTGTCTGTCTGAGTGTACATTATTTTTATTTTAATCTACAGCTGTCTTGTCTCTGTATTTTTCTGTGTGGGTTTTTATATTATTATTTATTTTTTTTTACTTTACTATTCAGAGCAGGTCGACCCCCCCCCCCTCCCTCCCCCACGTGGCCGGCGGACAGAGTTTTATGTGGTGTGAAGTGAAGTAAATAAGAGAAGGCGATTCACTAAGATGACACACTGGAAAAGATTCTTGGCACCTCACTGGAATGATAAATACTTGCAAATTCAATAATATTTTCTGAGGAGGATGAAATTCTGCCAAGGTGGGGAGAGGGTGGGGAGAGGAGATGCGAAGTAGAGTGAGAGAGGCGGGGGGTGGGTGCAGAAAGGAAGAAGGAGAGAGAGAGAGAGAGAGAGAGAGAGAGAGCAACAACAACAACTAGTGAGGGACGCTGCTACCGGAGTGAGACAGTCAACCCATCTTAATAACAGGAGTCGTCACAGCCTCTCCATCACCGTGGCCAGACTTGTGACGCCTCGGGGGCCCCGTCGGTGTGGAGGTGCCGCCGACCCATCCAGTTAACACAGGCCATAGAATATAATTAAGTGGCACGGAAGAACACCTCTTATTTCGGGTCCCGGCGAGTGGGATTGAAAGCGGGATGGTTGGAGGGGGGTGGGGGGGGAGGTGGTTGTGGATGGTTGGAGGGGGGGGAGGTGGTTGTGGATGGTTGGAGGGGGGGGAAGGTGGTTGTGGATGGTTGGAGGGGGGGAGGTGGTTGTGGATGGTTGGGACGGAGTAGGGATAGTTAGGGAGGGGTGAATATGGTAAAGACGTATGGAGAGGCGATAGAAATGGTTGAAAGGAATTGAAGATAGTTAAGAGAGGAATTAAGGATGGGGGGGGGGGGTTGTGGTTAGTTGAGAGGGTTATGGAGAGGTTGTGGATGGTTTTGAGAGGTTGGGGAGGTGTTAGTCAAGGCTTGAGAAAGTTGTCTCCCAGCACGACAACAGCTGCCACGATTTTTTTTTTTTTTATTTTTTTTTGTCATCCAATATATCTCAGGTATTTTTTTATTTATTTTTTATTAAGGAAACCTATTTGATATTTTATACAGGAAAAAATTATGTCGGTAATAATCTGTGTTTTAAACTTTCACCAACAAAATATTATATTGTGATAAGAAAAACTAATACAGGGTAATTACTTCATATTCTTTCAATGTACTAAAATGGCAACACTTCCACTGATTTTCTGGGCCGGGAACTCTGCTGAGATGAAGGAAAAAATTATCTAGCCCGGGAATAGGTGAGGAAGGAGCGGTGGTCGGTAAGGGATGGAAAAGAAGGAATAGAAGGATGGATAGAAAATATGATGATGGGAAGGAAGGAAGGAAGGATTCAAATTAAAATGGTGGGAAGGAGGGTAAGATTGAAAATATGATGATGGAAAGGAAGTAAGGAAGGAAAAGCAATGAAGGAAGGAAGAGTATAAAATTAGGGAAGGAAGGAAGGAAGGAAGGAAGCTAATTACCATCAATGACGCGGAAAAAAAAACATCGGAGTGGACTTTTATATCAGAATGTGCAAAAATAGGAAGGCACGAGGAGAGCTGAGCAAATATTGTTATGAGTAAGTGGCCGGAGATAAGGGCTGGCTGGGTATAAGGGACTGTTAATAAGGGGGGAGGAGGTAAGGGATTGTTAATATGAAGGAGGTAAGGGCTAGCTGGAGATGAGAGCTGACTGGGTATAAGGGACTGTTAATAAGGGGGGGGAGGAGGTAAGGGCTGGCTGGAGATAAGGGATTGTTAATAAGATGAAGGAGGTAAGGGCTAGCTGGAGATAAGGGCTGACTGGGTATAAGGGACTGTTAATAAGGGGAAGGGGGTAAAGGGTTCAAGCTAAAATAATAGAGCAAAGGGGTGATGGTAAGCGTATGGAGTAAGGGACTTAAGTTAAGATGAATTGGGCAAAGTCAGTCAGGAAAACTTGTAGGATTTTGCTGCAACTCGGAAAATGGAATAGGATTGTAGTAGGATTGTAGTAGGATTGTAATAGGATTGTAGTAGGATTGTAATAGGATTGTAATAGGATTGTAGTAAGATTTAGTCGCCAGGTTATGAACACATGGTAGGACCCTGCATCTCTTCGTGGTTGCCAATGAGTAAATATGTCTAGGTGTACCGAGAGTATTGTTGGCAAAGGCACCGTTGTTGTTCGCCAGTTGTCTTCCCAATAATAATTCATTCAAGTCAACCAGCGAGCGACTTGTTTATATGTCAGGTCAGCAGACACGATGAGAGGTCACCTGACGCTTGTCCTCTGTTTGTGTGTTTATTGCTGACCTTGTTTGTCCAGAGGTACCACCACCACCACCACCTACCACCACCACCATCATGCTACTCTACCACACTCACCATCATGCTACTCTACCACACTCACCAGTCAGTCAGTCACCCTCACAGAAGTAAAACATGGAGGTAACTTAAACCAAGACATTAACTGGACGTCTTATTAGTAGTACCTCAATGACTTACCTTACGAATCTAACAGTAGAATATAAACACAGAAACGTATGAATGCAGTTTTTGTGTTTCAGTTTTTGTGTTTTTATTCTTCCATCGTTTCGTTTTAAATGTGTGTTGAGGTGTATGAGTGATGATGGGTGTGTTTGGGTGTATTTGTCTGTACTGAATGACGGGAAGATTGTATTATTCAGTCTTTTATTGTTGGTGTATTCTTCTTTTAAGTGTTTTTCCCTCTTCTTCTTTTTGTTTTCCTTTTTCTCCTTTCTTTCTACTTTTTTCATTCTTCCTCTTTTTTTTCGTCTTCTCCAATTTCTTCGTCTTTATCTTGTTCTTCAAATTCATCTCGTTTTCGTCTCTTCTTTGTTTTAGTTCTTCTTCTTCTTTTTCTTTCCTCTCTCCCTCCTTTCCTATCCTCTTTTCCTGTTCCTTTCTTCTTTCCAATCATTTTCTATTGCTCTCTCCTTCCCTTTCCCTTCCTCTTTCCTTTATCTTTGCTCTTCCCCCTTTCTCTTCCCCCTTTCCTTTCTCTCTGCTTCCATTTACATCTCCCTTTACTCCCCCTACTCCTCCCTCTCACTCACCTTCCCTCACCTCTCACTTCCTTTTCCTTCTCCTCCTCTAAACTCCCCCATTATCAGTAGATAGCTTTCTCTATTCTTTTTTTTCCTCTTCCCCCATTTTCCATTTTTTCTCTCTCTCCCCCTATCTCTCGCTTCTTCTCACCTGTCCATTTCCCTTTACTCTCATCCTTCCTCCTCCCCTCTTTATTCCCATCCCCGTCCTTATTCCCTCCTTATCTCCCTCCTCTTACCTCTCCCTTTAATCTAAATCTTTCCCCTCCCCTTCTTCTTACCCTTCCCCTTCATTTTGCCTCTCCCCTTTCTCTTTCCCTTCCCCCTCACCCTCTCTCCTCCTCCCCCTCTCCCCTTCTCTCCCCCTCCTCTCCCTCTCCCCTCCTCCCTCCTCTCCCTCTCCCCCCTCCTCTCCCTCTCCCCCCTCCTCTCCCTCCCCCCCCCTCCGCCAAACCCTGACAAGCACCAAGTTTAAAAATTATTATCATCCCCTCGAGCTCTCTAACTATCAGCTAACATAAATAAAAGTCTTAATCCTCTGCCCGTCTTTCCGCCCCTCCTTTGCCCCTCCTTCGCCCCTCCTTCGCCCCTCCTTCGCCCCTCCTACGTCCCACCTCCTCCATTGCCCTTTCTTCGCCCCTTCTTCGCTTATCCCTATCCCTTAGCTCCTCCCCCACACCCGACACTCCTCCCCGTCTCCTCCTTCTCTCTCTCCTTCCCTCCACCCAGCCTCTACCCCTTTATCCGAGAGAGAGAGAGAGAGAGAAGAGAGGAGACAGCCAAACAGACAGAGATAAACAGAGAGGCAAACACGAACACGGTACTTAGTCGCATCCCCCCCTCCCCGTTCTATAACTCGTCCGTGACCGTGACCGTCGTCCAGTTGGCGTTGTGGTGGTCCTTGCCGTCTGGTTTACGAGTGGTGGCCAACGCTGCTGCCCCCCGCCTTACTATATCTTGAGCGAGAGAAGAGAAGAAAAACACCAGACGTTGGGAGTAGAAATCACCTTGCAGATGTGATTAACATGTCTTAGTGTAGGGGGTGGCCAGGGTTTAGTGTAGGGGTGCCCAGGGTTTAGTGTAGGGGTGCCCAGGGTTTAGTGTAGGGGTGCCCAGGATTTAGTGTAGGGGTGCCCAGGGTTTAGTGTAGGGGTGCCCAGGGTTTAGTGTAGGGGTGCCCAGGGTTTAGTGTAGGGGTGCCCAGGGTTTAGTGTAGGGGTGCCCAGGGTTTAGTGTAGGGGTGCCAGGGTTTAGTGTAGGGGTGCCCATGGTTTAGTGTAGGGGTGACAGGGTTTAGTGTAAGGGTGCCCAGGGTTTAGTGTAGGGGTGCCCAGGGTTTAGTGTAGGGGATGCCCAGGATTTAGTGTAGGGGGTGCCCAGGATTTAGTGTAGGGGTGCCAGGGTGTAGTACAGTAGTGCCAGGTGTGGTGGTGGTGGTGTAAGGTTATTGACAGGATATACTTCAAACTTTGTGGTGTCATTGTTTAACGCTGGTTGGTTGCATCACGCTCCTTCAGATACCATCCATGCTGACCTTGGAACCTCACGCACGTCCAGATAACACCCACACGAGAATGATAATATGTGGATTACTCATGCGAAACAAAAATACATATATACGGCTGCCTCTCTGTCTGTCGCAACGCCCACACCCTCCACGCAACGCCCACACACGCCACGCAACGCCCACACACGCCAACTGAAGCCATTGAGGACAAAACCCGAAGACTGGACTGGTTAGGTTGAAGCAGGAGCCGTGTTCAGTACTGTCAGCAACTACATGGAGCCTTGGTTAGCAGCCATAGCCGTCATGGTTAGGGGCATCCGCAGCAGTCGTAGTTAGCGGGGGCCATGGTCAGCCGCCACAGCTGGTGCCAGAGCAGTCTTGGTCAGCAGCCACCAGACGCCCCGACAATGGCAACATAACTCGGCTGATAAGGACCACTGCTCTAAATGTTTTTCTCCGGGTAATTTTCATGATGTTTTATTGAGCCAGTAAACACATGAGTATTACGAGTGAATGTCTCTCACCCTCCCCTCTCTCCCCTCCCCTCTCACCCCTCTCACCCTCCCCTCTCTAGTGCTTTTAACACATTCTCCCCTTTTTCTATTCTTTTATTTTGTATTATTCCATTTATTATTATTATTTTTTCGGTTTTGTTGTTGTTGTTGTTGTCTGGTTCATCGTTGGGTTCGTTTATGAGCGGAACATTATTATTGTTTTGGCTTTGGTGTTTACTGGCCATTCCTGTGTTTACATTTAGGGTTGACTGATTATGGCGGTAGTTTGAGCTTCTTATTGTTAGTGCCTCTCTCTCTCTCTCTCTCTCTCTCTCTCTCTCTCTCTCTCTCTCTCTCTCTCTTCATTAATTGTTTTCTAAATATAATAACTTGTCTCTTTATCTCTCTCTCTGTCTCTTCTTTACTGCTGCTCATGCCATTATTCACCTCTGCTTCTTTCTTAATATTACATCCATTTCACTTTACGTCTCTCTCTCTCCTCTTTCGTTATTTATTGTCTTTTCCTCCAATTACTTGTTGTCTTCCGCTTCTCTTTTCATATCTTTATATCTGTCTTCTCTTCTTTTCTCCTTTGATTCTTCCTCTTTCTATCTCTCTTAACCCTTCCTCTCTCCCTTATTATTATTCTTCTATCTTCCTCTCTTTACATACCTCCTTATCTCTACTCTCCTCCTCTCCCTTCATTCTTCTCTCCACCCTACCTCTCTCCTTTCATTCTTCTCTCTAACCTCTCCTCCTCTCCCTTTATTCTTCTCTCTAACCTCTCCTCCTCTCCCTTTATTCTTCTCTCTACCTCTCCTCCTCTCCCTTTATTCTTCTCTCTACCTCTCCTCCTCTCCCTTCATTCTTCTCTCTACCTCTCCTCCTCTCCCTTCATTCTTCTCTCTACCTCTCCTCACATCTTTCTTCATTCCTACTTTTATGTATTTATTTATTTTTTAATTCTTAACTCCCAACCGTTATCCCTTACTGCTGTTGTTCCTTTCCTCCGTCTCCTCTTTACTCCTCCCCTCTTCTTCTTCTTCTCATCACTTCCGCCTATTCATCTCCCCTCTGACAGTCCTTTTATTGCCTTTGTTTATCTCTCATTCGCTTTGTCGTCTCTCTGTTCTCTCCTTCTCATCATTTACTCGTTTATCACCACATCTCTTTCTCTCGTCTCTTTTGTTCTTTTCCCCTTCTTATCCTCCTCTTCATTCTCCCTCCTGCACTATCTCTTCTAGTCTCTTCTTCCCTATGGTTCTCTTTCTCTCATTCTCTCAAGTTCTACCATTATATAATCTTTCTCTCTTATCTATAATCTCTCTCTCTCTCTCTCTCCATCTATATTTAGTCATTCTCTCGTGTCTCTTCTTATCTCCCTGTTTCTTCTCCCTTTTACAGTGGCCTCCAGGTGTGACGTTACCCCCCCCCCCCCCAAACTACTTGTCTCCCGTACTCATAATAGTAATAAAGAGTTTGATAGGAATATTTACTTACGAACTTAGGATCTTTTTTGAGAATCCATCGCCTAGAATTGAGATGGAAAAAAAGTAAATTGAGACTCTTTGTGAACCTGAAGTAGCTTGGCCAATTGTGGTTGATGGACTGTTCATGTTGTGGTGGTGGTAGGGGTGGTAGTGGTGGAGGTGGTAATGTTGGTTGTGATGATGGTAGGAGTGATGCTGGTAGTAGTGGTAGAGGTAAAGATGTTGGTGATTGTGGTAGGGGTGTTGGTAGTGGCGATGATTGTGATGTCGATAGTGACGATGGTAGTAGTGGTAACGCTGGTAATGGTTGTAGTGGTATTGGCGATGGTGGTAGTGGTTGTAGTGGTGGACATATTACCTCTCGCCTTAATCCTCGCTAATTACTGTTACTACCGCCCTGTGTGTGGTGGAAGAGCGTGGGCCCTCAGCGGTGGTCGACAATATATTTAGTAGAGCTCTCGTGTTTATTTCTCTTCCTAAGTCTTCTTTGTTCTTCATTCTTTTTTGTTTTTGTTTTTTCCTTGTTCCCTTTTTCATCCTTTCATTTTCCTTCTTGTTTATTCTTCTTTTTTTCTCATTTTTCCTTCATCTTTCCTCTTTTTTCCTTTTTTATCCATGTTCCTTCATTTTTCTCTTTTTTCCTCTTTTTTCTATTTTTTTTTTATTTTTTCTTTCCCTTTACCTTCATTTTCTCTTTTTTCCTTCCTTCTCATTTTCCTTCCTTTTTTCCTCCCGTTTCCTTCCATTTCGTCTTTTTTCTCATTTTTATATTTTCTTGTTATTCTTAAGGACATTGTAACTGCTTTTGTTATTGTCTTTTGTTTTACTTTTGTTTGTCTTGTATCTTCCTATTTCTTCTTCTTCTTCTTCTTTATTTACTTTTCTTCTTGCTGTTGTTCTAATCCTGAAATAAAACACCAATTTAATTTTTTTTCTGGTATGATATTTATTTTTTGTGTGTTTTTGTGTTGTTGTAATGAAGGTTTTTAGTTGGTCTTTTATTGCCCGTTTATTATCATGTATTATTCTTTGTCTTCTTCGTTCTCTCTCTCTCTCTCTTTTTTTATTCTGGTTGTCTTATTTCTCCTCTTTGTCTCAACTCCATATTATTTTTAGTTGGTCTTTTCTTTCCTTTTGGGTTTCTTGTTCTTTGTCTTTCCTCTTTTCCATATCCTTCCCTCTTTCATAATTTTATTTTTACTTTTCTTCTTATCTTTTTTCATCCTTTCTCTCTTCTCTCCTCCTCCTAATTCTTCTTCTTGTGCCGTCTCCTCTTTGTTCTTTCTCTTTTCCTTTTGTTCTTTCTCTTATCACCTCCTCTTTCCTCCTTTATCTCTTAATCTTCCTTCATCTCTTCATTTCTTCACTTATCTCTCTTCTCCTCCTCTTACTCCTCCTCCTGTTTTTTTCTCCCCCCTTTACTCCTTTTCCTATCCCTCCTTTCTCTTCTTTCTTCTCTTAATCTTGTTTCCCATCTCCCCCTCCCCTCCCCCCTCCCCCCTCCCCCCTCCCCTTCCCCCTCCCCTCCCCCCCACACACACCAACAAGTCTGTACTGTGCTCGTCCGTTCTCTGATGACATTAGTTACAGGACTCATAACTCCACTGATAAGATCGACTCTCTCCTGGAAAACTGGAAAAGTCGTGAGATGCTTCCCATTCCCTCTCTGGAACCGTGCCATGCTGGAACCCGCTGCCTGAAGCACTATAGAGTTCTCCTTTCCAGTGGTCGTGAAAGAAGGGGAGAAGAAGAGGAGGTCAAGTTGGGGGTGGAAACCAGAAGAGAATCACTGGAAAGAGTCACTGGATAGAGGAAAGGAAGAAGAGCCATGTTGAGAGGAGATCGCAACGAACAAGAGAGAGAGAGAGAGAGAGAGAGAGAGAGACGTGGATCAGGTTGGGTTCATGGGAGGGGGCCAAGAACAAGAGTCTACGGGAGAAAATAAGAGAAAAGAAATGACATGAGAATTGAGACAAGAGAGAGAGAGACAAGAAATCATTCCAAGAAGATCAATAGTGAGAAGGATGTGGATTTCCTTCCTTCCTTCCTTCCTTCCTTCCTTCCTTCCTCCTTTTCCTTCCCTCTTTCCTCATTTTCCTTCCCTCCTTCCTCCTTTTCCTTCCCTCTTTCCTCCTTTTCCTTCCCTCTTTCCTCATTTTCCTTCCTCCTTTTCCTTCCCTCCTTCCTCCTTTTCTTTCCCTCCATCCTCATTTTCCTTCCCTCCTTCCTCCTTTTCCTTCCCTCCTTCCTCCTTTTCCTTCCCTCTTTCCTCATTTTCCTTCCTCCTTTTCCTTCCCTCCTTCCTCCTTTTCCTTCCCTCCTTCCTCCTTTTTCTTCCCTCTTTCCTCATTTTCCTTCCCTCCTTCCTCCTTCTCTTTCCCTCCTTCCTTATTTCCTCTCATTTTCTAGGTTCTTTCTTTCTCTCCTTCAGTATTTCCTTCTCTCTCTTCACCTTTTTCTTTCCTTATTTCCTTCCCTTTTGCTTCTCTCCTTCCCTTTTCCTTTTGTCCTTCTCTCCACCCATTTCCTTCTTTCTTTCCCTCCTTCCTTATTTACCTCAGTTCTTCAATAGCTCTCTCTCTCTCTCTCTCTCTCTCTCTCTCTCTCTCTCTCTCTCTCTCTCTCTCTCTCTCTCTCCCTCTCCCCTTTCATTTTCTCTCCTTTCATCAATACTTCCTTGCTTTCTCCCGCTTCTTTCCTCCCTACACTTTCTCATTCCTTCTTCGTCCTCCCTCATCATTCTCTCTCATCCATTCTTTACTCTCCTCCTCCCCGCCCCCGCTTCTCTTACTCATTTTTATTTTCCTCCTAATCTCTCTCCCTCTTTCCCACCTCCTTCTTTTCCATACTCCTTCCAACATTCCTTCTTCTCTCCCTCGCACCTTCGCACACTCCTCCTCTTCCTCACTCACTCCTTCCTTCTTCCCTCAGTTATTGATTTATTTATTATTATTATTATTATTATTTGAAGGTATTTTTTATATGAATAATATCTGAATGTTCAAAATAAACACACACACACACACACACACACACACACACATACATACATACACACACATTGATTTACATGTTATTTTAAGGTTAGTATACAATAGCAATAATAGTAATAATAATAGTTGCTGCAAATAGTGTGTGTGGAGACGGAAATAACCAAAGAAGTTTAGAATGCATTTTGTATCGAACTGAAAATGGTGTCGTGATTATAGTAATGATGTGGTGTTGTGGTGTTGATAGTGGTGGTGTTGTGGTGTTGTGGTGGTGAAAATGTATTGGTAGTAATGATGGTGATGGTGTGTTGTGATGGTGTTGATGGTATAATGATAGTGATGGTACAGTGTTGATTCATATCCACTTGTAAAAACTACCTCCCCCCCCCCCAAAAAAAAAATAAATAAATAAATAAAAAATAAAACATTACCTCCCATAGTACTTTTGAAACCCCGTTATAGAAACCTCTGGTAAATAACAACAAAAAACCAATCTAGAATTCTTTTGAAACCTATGTAGTAGTAGTAGTAGTAGAGACCACGAGTTAAAAAACACGAAAAAAATAAAAAAATAAAGATCTAAACAAAATAGAGCGATAGAGATGTAATTATATAGAGTGATAATTTGGTTTGGCGCTCGGGGGGATATTGGCGCGCGACCGGGATATTGGCGCGCGACCGGGATATTGGCGCGCCATCAGAACAAGCCTTTAACGTGGGTGTCTTAACCATTTTCATTTCTCGCTGTTGTTGTCTCTTCTTGTAATAGAGTGTTGGAACTTACACAGATACTTGCATTGGATTTCTCTTTTTCCTGTGGCTTTTATTAGAAGTTGAGGGAGGGGAAAGGGGAAGGAGGGGGGTAAGGAAGGGGTGGGGGTGGTAGGGAGGGGGTACGGGGTGATGGGGAAGGAGGGAGTAGGGGTCGGTAGGGAGGGGGTGAGGGTGGCAGGGAGGGGGTGGGGAGAAGGGAGGGAGTAGGGAGTGGTAAGGAGGGGATGGGGGTGGTAGGGAGGGGGTAGGGGTAGTAGGGAGGGGATGAGGGTGGCAGGGAGAGGGTGGGGGAGGAGGGAGGGAGTAGGGAGTGGTATGGAGGGTGGTAGGGAAGGTGTTGCAGGTAGTATCTCTGTGTATTTTCATCGGTATTCTTAGTAGCTTTAATGACTTCGTGTTTGTCTAAGTCCAGATTGAAAGAATTTTTTTTTTTTGCATTTCTTTGTATTTTTTCTTCTTAATTTTTTGGTGATTTATTTGTTCTTATTTTTCCCTATTTTTTTTTGTCTTATTTTTCCGTATTTTTCCCTTCCATTTTATTCCCTATTTCTCCTTATTTCGTATTTTTTCCCTCATATTTTCAACTCATTTTTTTTGGAGGGGGGGGGGGGGGTTATTCTTCACCTTGTTCTCTGTTAATTCTTTTTATAGTTTCTTTTGTGTGTGTGTGTGTGTGTGTGTGTCCAGTTAATAAAATATTTTAGCATGTCTCTCCCTTTTTAAGCAGAATACTCTCTCTCTCTCTCTCTCTCTCTCTCTCTCTCTCTCTCTCTCTCTCTCTCTCTCTCTCGTGACCACAACATATTATTTTTACTCTCGTTAGCTAAATTATCACTCTGTTTTGCCTCCTCCTTTGTTACGTGATGACGGGCTATAACGAACGTCTCTCTCTAATTCACCTGTATTGGGTTCGCGTTCATTAACCTAACCTAATCCAACCTTACCTGGACCGGTGTGTAGATAATCCCACCGGACAAAATACCACCGGACAAAATACCACCGGACAAAATACCATCGAAGAAATCCCACCATTTGTTTTTTTTTTGATAGAATAAACATTTCATCGTCAATATTTCTTTCATTTTTAATTCTTCACTTTTGATTTATTTTTCTTTCATGGATTTTGGACAGGGATGAGAACCGGTTGGTCGTTTTCTATTAATTTTGAGAATTAGTTATTATTATTATTATTATTATTATTATTATTATTATTATTATTATTATTTTTATTATTATTATTATTATTATTATTATTATTATTATACACTCGTGCCCTTCTATGCGTCTTAGTAATATATATATCCTAGACCTTTCCCCTCCCCCTTTCCCCCCTCCTCCTCCCTCCCCCTCTCCCTCTCCTCCCCCTCTCTTACAAATATATAGTTCCGCCTCCAGTATTTCTCCCCCACGAGACTAACGTTAACCCTCCTATATATTTTAACCTTAATGTCCTATATATTAGCCTTAATTTTCCTGCTCTTGTGTGAGTTAACCCCCCCTACCCCTCTTCCCTCCCTCCATTCTCCCTCCCTCCCATGTTCCTTCTCCTCCTTCCTCCCTCCCTTGTTCCTTCTCCTCCTTCCTCCCTCCCTCCCTCCCTCCCTCCATTCTCCCTCCCTCCCTTGTTCCTTCTCCTCCTCCCTCCCTCCCTCCCTCCATTCTCCCTCCCTCCCTTGTTCCTTCTCCTCCTTCCTCCCTCCCTCCCTCCCTCCCTCCCTTCTTCCTTCTTCTCCTCCTTTCATTCCTCACCCATCGACTATTTTCATGCCATATCGAGCCTGAGAACATCTGAGAGTCATGATATAACATGTCAAGATATAATGTCTCATGACAGTGTATGACATGTCATGGCATAACATATTTGGCATGATAGGTAGTGAAGGGAAGTTTGGTTGGTTGGAGGGTCGTGGAGGGAAGTTTGGTTGGTTGGAGGGTCGTGGAGGGAAGTTTGGTTGATTGGAGGGTCGTGGAGGGAAGTTTGGCTGGTTGGAGGGTAGTGGAGGGAAGTTTGGTTGGTTGGAGGGTCGTGGAGGGAACTTTGGCTGGTTGGAGGGTCGTGGAGGGAAGTTTGGCTGGATGGAGGGTCGTGGAGGGAAGTTTGGCTGGTTGGAGGGTCGTGGAGGGAAGTTTGGCTGGTGGGAGGGTCGTGGAGGGAACTTTGGCTGGTTGGAGGGTCGTGGAGGGAAGACAGTTGATTTTAACGGGTCTTAGTTTTCAAATGTCACTTAATATAAATAGTTCGATTTGAAATACATAATTAAACTCATATACGGGTTTATTATTTTGTGAATTATAATCTATAGTGCATAATAATATTTTTATATGATATTTTAATAAATATTTTACGTAAATTAAGTCGGGAAATAGAGTAAAGTTTGTTAATAAAGGAGAAAATTTAAAGACTAATATTTTAAAATGTGGAAGGGGTTATTGACCAATCAGGAGCCAGAAAGGTTTGCAATGACCAATCAGGGGAGGCGGTGGAGTCAGTCATTTAAATTTTGAACTGTCGCCTCAGTGCTTGTCTGATTACGCAAGTGACAAGTCAAGTTTTTTGGTGTGTGCGTTTTTTTAATCATTATTTCTATACTAAACTATTATGAGTGAACATTTTTAAACAGTATTAACATAAGTAACTGTAGTGTTTAGTGATATATGAAAAACTGATGAATAAACACTGGAAGAGATGATTTAAAGGGATTAAATCTCTGAGGCGTAACGGTAAACTTGGGGATTTAAACGCCATAGATAACGGGAACTTTACACCTAAGGTAAGTTATTAACTGACTTTGAATTAAACAATATACCTGATATTATTTTAGAAATAATTTAAATGGTTTAGTAATGAGTTTGATCTTGTTAATGATTCTAAACTAACAATAGTTTATAATGAGGAACACTGAAGGTCCGTTAATCACCTAACTCTGGTAACACTGAAGGTCCGTTAATCACCTAACTCTGGTAACACTGAAGGTCCGTTAATCACCTAACTCTGGTAACACTGAAGGTGCGTTAATCACCTAACTCTGGTAACACTGAAGGTCCGTTAATCACCTAACTCTGGTAACACTGAAGGTCCGTTAATCACCTAACTCTGGTAACACTGAAGGTCCGTTAATCACCTAACTCTGGTAACACTGAAGGTCCGTTAATCACCTAACTCTGGTAACACTGAAGGTCCGTTAATCACCTAACTCTGGTAACACTGAAGGTGCGTTAACTACCTAACTCTGGTAACACTGAAGGTCCGTTAATCACCTAACTCTGGTAACACTGAAGGTCCGTTAATCACCTAACTCTGGTAACACTGAAGGTCCGTTAATCACCTAACTCTGGTAACACTGAAGGTCCGTTAATCACCTAACTCTGGTAACACTGAAGGTGCGTTAATCACCTAACTCTGGTAACACTGAAGGTCCGTTAATCACCTAACTCTGGTAACACTGAAGGTCCGTTAATCACCTAACTCTGGTAACACTGAAGGTCCGTTAATCACCTAACTCTGGTAACACTGAAGGTCCGTTAATCACCTAACTCTGGTAACACTGAAGGTGCGTTAATCACCTAACTCTGGTAACACTGAAGGTCCGTTAATCACCTAACTCTGGTAACACTGAAGGTCCGTTAATCACCTAACTCTGGTAACACTGAAGGTGCGTTAACTACCTAACTCTGGTAACACTGAAGGTCCGTTAATCACCTAACTCTGGTAACACTGAAGGTCCGTTAATCACCTAACTCTGGTAACACTGAAGGTCCGTTAATCACCTAACTCTGGTAACACTGAAGGTCCGTTAATCACCTAACTCTGGTAACACTGAAGGTCCGTTAATCACCTAACTCTGGTAACACTGAAGGTGCGTTAATCACCTAACTCTGGTAACACTGAAGGTCCGTTAATCACCTAACTCTGGTAACACTGAAGGTCCGTTAATCACCTAACTCTGGTAACACTGAAGGTCCGTTAACTACCTAACTGGTAACACTGAAGGTCCGTTAATCACCTAACTCTGGTAACACTGAAGGTGCGTTAACTACCTAACTCTGGTAACACTGAAGGTCCGTTAATCACCTAACTCTGGTAACACTGAAGGTCCGTTAATCACCTAACTCTGGTAGCACTGAAGGTGCGTTAATCACCTAACTCTGGTAACACTGCGGAAATAAAGAGAAAATGGACAAGTAATTTGATAATTTACATTTACACCAAACGCTTGTAAATACTGTAACATTATTTAACATTGTATTGCTGTAAATTAGTATGATGTGGTTATGAAATGTCAGGACAGGACATGACATGACATCGGTCATATTATGTCATGACATGTCCTGTCATGCCATGATATATTCTGACATCAGGACGTGTCATGTTATGTCACGCCATGACATCAATATCACTTCATAACATTTCCTGTCATGTTATGCCATAACATGTACTGTCTTGTCATGTCATGACATGTCCTATCATGCCATACCATGTTCTGTCCTGTCCTGTCATGCTGTATCATGACGTCCTGACATGATGTCATATCCTGCCATATCATGGCATGACATGTTAGGACATGTCATGTCATGACGTCTCATGTCTTGTCATGTCATATACTGACATATCATGACATGTCTTTTCAAGTCCTGAGGTGTCATGTCAGTCATGAAATGACATGTCACATCATGTCATGTCAAGTCACATCGTGTCATGTCAAGTCACATCGTGTCATGTCCTGTCACATCGTGTCATGTCAAGTCACATCGTGTCATGTCCTGTCACATCGTGTCATGTCATGTCGCATCGTGTCATATGATGTCACATAGTGTCATGTCATGTCACATCGTGACATGTCATGTCATATCGTGTCATGTCATGTCACATCGTGTCGTCATACTCTGCCATGTTATTTCCTGTCATGTCTTCACATGTCATGTTTGGTATAACTGACATGACATGTCATAGTATGCCATGTCATATGACTGACGTCATCTCATGACATGTCATAGTATGTCATGTCATGTGACTGACATGTCATCTCATGACATGATGTATCCTGTCATGTCATGTCCTCATGTCATGACATATGACTGACATGACATGTTATCTCATATCAACATGTCATGATAATTATAGCCTTTTTGAATTATCAGCCGGACGGTGCTGTATACAGTGTAGCCAGCGCCGGGTTGGGTTAAATAGTGACGTGGGTATTCATTTCCTGCTATGTTGTGTATGCAAATAGGTTATTTTTTGTAATGTTGATCATTACACGAATTAGTAGAGCCATCTAGCGAGCGGGGAGAATTCCTCGTCCGTCTTGGTAATGTGTTGGGACGTGTACCACGTGCCTGCGACACACGCGATTCGGTTACCAGTTATGAATTCATCAGGTTAGGTTTGGTTAGCTGTTTTAAAAAAAGTACATAGGTCTAGTTACAGATATACAGTTGTTACTGTGTTTATGGGTTCGCGGCTGAATAGCTGAATAGACTACCAGGCTATTCAACCGGGGACGGCTTAATAGCCACAGTGTTGTTTATAATCCTGTGTCCTCTATAAAGTTCATCCTGTAGTACATAAGTTGGATATTATTACGACTCTCTCTCTCTCTCTCTCTCTCTCAATCACTACATATATCACAAGATAATAAACGTATCTCTAAATCTCTTATAGAACGAGACAACCAAAGATTACGTCTCTGGAAGTCTCGACCCACATTACATCTGTTACTGGACGGTACATATGTCTCTGGTATATATATGTGTTGGAGTCAGCTAAACGATACCCCTCTTATCTTTCTCTTTATAAGTATTGTATTTCTCTTTTTTGTTGTTGAGTCAGCTTACGATATCCCTCTTGTTTTCCTTCTCTGTGTTATAATTACGATCTTATTCTTGTTTTTCTTGCTGTCAAAATTTCATATACTGTCCGCCCGCCCGTCTGTCCGCCCGCCCGTCTGTCCGTCTGTCTGTCTGTCTGTCTGTCACATCGCATCCACTGTCCACCTGTCAATCACGTCGGTTACCACCCCTCTTTTAATACCGACCTCTTTTATATTCCTTAGGTATATATTTTCCTTAGGGAGAAAGGTGGAGAGACAGAGAGAAAGTGAGTAAAAGAGAGAAAGGGAGAAAGACAAAGGAAGAGGAGGACGAAAACCCGAATTATCCTTTGTTCATTTTTCTCCTCTTAACTCTGGCTAGGAGATAAAGTTTATAAGATACGCGAGTCTTTTCACAATTTCGGAGCCATTCAGCGTAAGTGATGCCCCAAAAATGCGTTCTTCTTTTGACAATACATAAGTAGTTCTTTCGTCGAATCTCTGTCTATAAGGTGTTGCTTTGTGGTTCTTCCGGTATTCTGACTATACTTTGCGTTCGGATTTCTAATGAACCCGAACTAACCCATCCGAATCTCTTTTTGAATCCGACTATAAGTTATTCCCGTCCGAATCTCATGAGAATCTGAAACCAGTCTCTCCCATACGAATCTTTAAAAACCCCGAACGAGTTTATTTTTTTTTCTTCATCCGAATCTTTTAAGAGGATCTGAGGGTTTAAGTTTTATCTTTTTGGATAAGGGTTCAGCTTCAGGTCATCTGTTAGCTGACGGGAGGAGCAGCGACTACAGGCCCTGTCATGAAGGTCACTCCCTGATATAATACACCATCTGCACGGCGACCCTCCCTCTCCCTCCCACTCCTAACCACCGTCTCTCCTTTCGCAGCTTCCCTCCGCTCCATGCTCTTCCCCCGTCTCTGCCTCCCTTTCCATGACTTTCCCTCCCTCTCTATGACTCTCCCTCCCTTTCTATGACTCGCCCTCCCTTTCTATGACTCTCCCTTCCTTTCCATGACTTTCCCTCCCTCTCTATAACTCTCCCTCCCTTTCTATGACTCTTCCTCCCTTTCTATGACTCTTCCTCCCCTCTCGCTCTACCTCTCTGTCTCTCCCTCTCCTTCACTCTCTCACCGTCCCTCATCTCACTCAGTCTGGTAAAAGCAGTAAAAAGTAAATCCCATTAAAAGCTACGGCATGCTCTTTGTGAGAGTGACCCACGTGGGGGGGGTGGGGGGTCATTCCGTAAATAACATGTCTGTTATGGAACTATAATATTTGTCATTCTTGTGGGGCTGCTTATAATGGCGCGAGAATCTTTATTATTAGAGAAGTATTTATCATTACCTGTGAATGTTGTTTTGAGGTTTGTTTATTGTGGCGCTCTAGTTTATCATGACAGGAATGTTTAATACAGTGAGAATTAATTTTTGTCATGAATGTGCTATCATTCTGGCTCAGATTTGTCATCCTGGGGTTGTTTTATTAAGGCGCGGACAAACTTTTAGTGTGTTTGTTTATTGTGGTGCTAATATTTATTCCATTAATGGAGACATAAGAATGTCTTGTATAGTTGGCTGAAGTGTGTGTGTGTGTGTGTGTGTGTGTGTGTGTGTGTGTGTGTGTAACCTCCTATACCAATATCTGGAAGTTCTTGGCGTTTTCTAATCTCATTTACTTTCTCCTGCAGGTAAGGACGCCTTCAGGATACCATGCAGGTCAAGCCTCCCATCACCACCCAGGTAAATGAACAACACAGTGAGGTTTTTTAACTACGTGTAGGTCATCCAAGGCTCCTGTACTCAAATGACGTCAGTGTTTAGGTCATAACGTTGAAGATAAGGAAGGTTTCGTTTTCCTGTGGCGATTTTTAGTTCGTCTTAACCCAGCTATAGGTTTAGAATGTTATTTGTAAAAAGGGAAATCCTTCTACTCCTTCCCTTACCACCATCTCTTCATCATCACCTTCATCCTCTCACTGCCACCAGTTCTCCCCTTCACCAACGCCTCCACTTTTCCCTCATCCCCACCATCCAACACCACCCCCCGTCACCACCATCACCACATTATCGCCCCTCACCATCATCCACCACCATCCCCCTCACTACCACCATCATTGCCCTCACCACCACTACCATCCCCCTCACCACCACCACCATCCCCCTCACCACCACCACCATCATCACCCTCACCACCACCATCATCCACCTCACCACCACCACCATCCCCCTCACCACCACCACCATTCCCCTCACCACCACCACCATTCCCCTCACCACCACCACCATTCCCCTCACCACCACCATCATCCCCCTCACCACCACCACCACCATCCCCCTCACCACCACCACCATTCCCCTCACCACCACCACCATCCCCCTCACCACCACCACCATCCCCCTCACCACCACCACCACCATCCCCTTCACCACCACCACCATCCCCCTCACCACCACCACCATCCCCCTCACCACCACCACCATCATCCCCCTCACCACCACCACCATCCCCCTCACCACCACCACCATCCCCCTCAACACCACCACCATCCCCCTCACCACCACCACCATCCCCCTTAAACCACCAACCTTATGTAATTTTTTTTTTGTAGCTCATTTTCCCTGACATGTATTGTGTGCATGAGTCGACGTCAAATAATCTTATGAATATGGATGAATGTGAGCAACGCCAACGTGAGACACATTTTAATGGCTCATCATTATATTGACAAAAGTATCGGAAGCCGCGACACTTTTGATGCTCGGCTGGTCAGGAATAATGAGCGGTGTGGTTGACGAGATGGTTGGTTCCCTTTAGTGGCGATGTCCGTGGAATGATCTCTTTTGGGGGGGGGGGAGGTCCTTAACGTCTGGTCCATAGGGTGTGGTCTGTAGGGTGTGGTCCGTAGGATTTGGTGAGTAGGGTGTGGTCTGTAGGGTGTGGTCCGTAGGATTTGGTGAGTAGGGTGTGGTCTCTCGGTGGGGTATGGGGTCCGTGGGATGGTCCGTATGGTTTGGTCCGTGGGGGGTGAGTGATCAGTAGGCTGTGGTCCGTAGGAGAGTTAGATTTATTTATTTGTTCCCATTGGCCCCGAATAGCTAGTTTACTGTGCACCCGATACCCCCTTTTTGCACCACCGTGGGAGGAGGGGTGGGGGGGTAGGCGGGTCGTGAGGTGGTTTCTGGAGAGGTGTGGAGAGTCTGTAGAGATAGCCGGGTCGTCTTGGGGGTGGTTCGTAGGGTCGTGTACAGTAGAGGTAGTCGGTGAGCCAACTGCCTCCCCGGGAAAAAGTTGAGCTAAAGAATTGTTGTTTATGGAGTGAATTGAGAGGATTTAAAGGTCAGGCGTATCTTAGTTGTAATGGGGAGAAATTATTTACAGCGCCAGCATGAGCAATAAAGCTGTGAAAGTTACTCCAGACGAACGATCTTCCGCCACCTACCTACTGTATTAACCTTTCTTTTATGGCTCGAACAATAGTGTTAATACAAAGTGCATGACATGACCTTCCGCATTACAACGTCCAGGGTCATGGTACACCCTCCCCCCCCCCCCCCCCCGTGTGTCTACTTCCCTCCTCTCACCTCCATCCCCTCCCCTCCCTTTCTCCCTCCTTCCTCCTACCTCCCTCCCACCCGCCTGCAATACCCGGTGATTTTACGGATTATTTGTCGCATTAACGTGATATTTTATTTACGGTTAATTTACCCGGATGTTGTAGCATTTGTTTAATACAGTTATTGATGGCTTTTGTTGTCCCGTTGAATTTAGGAGATTTGTTCAGTCGTGATAGTGGCCGAGTTTGTTGGTCAGAAACCCCCTTTATTGTGTGGGGAGAGGGAAGGGGTGGGGGGAGCTTTCTCATAGGTCTGAAGTGGTCAGAAGTTGTTGAATCTCGACTCTGATTGTTTTCATGGGTCTGTAAACAATCCAGGACCTCATAGGGGGACATCTTTGTGGAGTTTAAATGTTGTTTACACGTACTATGGTCTTATTGTTATGGTCTGGATGAGAAGTAGGGCTCTGTTGGCCGTCATGTTTGCCTCAGATTATCCAGGAGCTGATGAGAGAAGAGTCTATAGGTAAATTGTGAGCTGATGTTTATTGTTGGTGATGTTGTAGCCTGGAAATCTCGTGGTGTGGTATGGGGTGTAGAAAAGGTTAGGTTAGGTTAGGTTAGGTTAGGTTAGGTTAGGTTAGGTTCTCTTTAATAGGCCATTGTTGATATACTGTATTTGGACGGTTAAGAAAGAAAATCACTTGAAAATGGGTAACCACGGATGTAAATTGTTGTGAAAATAAATCGTGTCTCTAAAACTTTGTGGCGTTAGACAAATGTGTGTCCGAGACTGTGATGTTGATAAGACTGTAGGATGGACAGTAATGGTAGACTAGTCAGGTGAAGCTCTTCAGAAAATGTTCCCTACTTATTGTTTGTTTAGACTTAGCAACTTGCACACTCAACCTTCATCCTAGTAAGTGTGTAATACCTTTAAAACGACAATAGATTCCAAATTTGTGTTACTTATCAATTATTTCTTACTGTGTGTGGTGTGTGTGTGTGTGTGTGTGTGTGTGTGTGTGTGTGTGTATAATAATAATAATAATAATAATAATAGTAATAATAATAATAATAATAATAATAATAGTAATGATAATAATAATAATAAACGGTTTATTGAAAAAGTTTGCAGCCCGAAGGCTGAAAATATACATTGGACATAAATGACTTATTACATACGTTGGTGGTTTAACAAAAGCCTTCATTAGAGAAAGGTGAAGGAACATATACAGTGAACATACAGATTAATGTTTACACACGTAGATCATGTGTGTGTGTGTGTGTGTGTGTGTGTGTGTGTGTGTGTGTGGAAATAAACCGGAATTGTTGAAAGGTCAGTTTTGAATAGTAAAGAAAGCGAGTTTGTTTTTTATTTCCTGAGAGAGTAATGGTGAATGTCGCTTGTGGTGTGTGTGTGTGTGTGTGTGTGTTTTTGTTTTACTGAGGCTTTCCTGAGTTAGTAAATATTTAAAACCGATTTGGTGAAAAAGTAAATCCAGGTAATGAGAGAAATTTTTTTCTTCATAAGCTGGAAAAGGAAGACACTTTTTGTATAAATAACTTGACACTCTCATTATTTGCTTACCAATATATCGTTGTTAGCTTACCAATCTAAATTCGTTAGCCAATCTCTCGCTAGCTTGCCAGTCTTTCGTTGTTAGCTTACCAATCTCTCGTTGTTAGATTATTAGTCTCGTTAGCTTACCAATCTCTCGTTAGCTGATTCGTCTCGTTGTTAGCTTACCAATCTCTCGTTGTTAGCTTGCCAATCTCTCTTTAGCTTATTAGTCTCGTTGTTAACTTACCAATCTCTCGTTGTTAGGTTATTAGTCTCGTTAGCTTACCAATCTCTCGTTAGCTGATTCGTCTCGTTGTTAGCTTACCAATCTCTCGTTGTTAGCTTGCCAATCTCTCTTTAGCTTATTAGTCTCGTTGTTAACTTACCAATCTCTCGTTGTTAGGTTATTAGTCTCGTTGTTAGCTTACCAATCTCTCGTTAGCTGATTCGTCTCGTTGTTAGCTTACCAATCTCTCGTTGTTAGCTTGCCAATCTCTCTTTAGCTTATTAGTCTCGTTGTTAACTTACCAATCTCTCGTTGTTAGGTTATTAGTCTCGTTGTTAGCTTACCAATCTCTCGTTAGCTGATTCGTCTCGTTGTTAGCTTACCAATCTCTCGTTGTTAGCTTGCCAATCTCTCTTTAGCTTATTAGTCTCGTTGTTAACTTACCAATCTCTCGTTGTTAGGTTATTAGTCTCGTTGTTAGCTTACCAATCTCTCGTTAGCTGATTCGTCTCGTTGTTAGCTTACCAATCTCTCGTTGTTAGCTTACCAATCTCTCGTTAGCTTACCAATCTCTCGTTAGCTTATTAGTCTCGTTGTTAGCTTACCAATCTCTCGTCTTTAGAGAAAATCTTCACACCAAACGAATCCTCATCAAGAGTGAAACATCCTAATGAGTCTTAATAAAGGAAGGTGAGAGACTCGGGGGGGGGGGGGGGGCATCTCTTCGTCACGGGTTGAGAGAGAGACAAAACGTGCAGGAGGTTATCTCAAGTCTCTTAACGACAACATATTATGAGACGCCCATTATTTTGATTCTCTGGTGATGGTGTGTTAGTAATGCTCGGGTGTTGTTTGTTGTTGTTATTGGTTGTATGATTATTGTTATTGTTAATTATTATTATTTTATTATTATTATTATTATTATTATTTTCATTAGTACACCATTGAACAATATTTCAACCTCTAGACTTCCATATATTTTCTAACCTAACCTAACCTAACCTATACTATACTAACCAAATTTACCCTACTATAACTTTCATATATTTTCTTAAAGACTCTTAGAAAGAAATCCATTGGAGGGGCATTCGGGGCTGTCTGGCAGCTTGTGTGCGCAAAGTGTAAAGTTCCCAGAGAAGAATTTTTGCGATTTTTAATCCTAAACTTTCGCCCTGCCAAGAATCTCGGTAATTCTTGGCCAGTGAGGTAGAGTGGAGGCATTTGTCTTGCCCCCCCCCCCATCCCCCTTCCCCCTTCCCCTCATCTCTTTCACCGCCCCCCTTCCTCCCCTCCCTCTCCCCGCCCCCCTTCTTCCCCTCCCTCTCCCTCTAGTGGGTGCTGCATGGCCATTGGACAGCCAACCACTGAAATTCTGTTCACGCCCGCTGTAGTACCTCAGTCTGTTAAGGGTTAGTCACAGCCGTTCTGCTTGTGTCTGCTATATCATTTCATTCTGCTTGTACCTGTAGTTTTCAAAAGTCATTCTGCCTTTGTCTACTCTCCCTCATGAAATAATATTACCGTGCCACACTACAACATATACAATGATAAAGATTTAATAGAAAAAAAATAAGAGAGTCGTAGTAAACATCCTGTCGTATCATATTATTACTCTGAAATATTATGATTCTTGTGCCATATGAGATGATATATCAGGTCTTGAGAGGGAGTGAAAGACGAGACGACCCCCTCTGTTTAGTGGGCGCCATAGACGGAGGTGGCTGACGGGGTAACATGATATCTCTCTGCCGGACGAAGGAGATCTGGGAGGTGGTGGTATTTTATTGTCTACCAGTGTGAGGAAAAAAAAATAAAGGGGAAAAAAATATAAAAAGATTTGCTCTCTCTCTCTCTCTCTCTCTCTCTCTCTCTCTCTCTCTCTCTCTCTCTCTCTCTCTCTCTCTCTCTCTCGTCCTTTACTTATAATCCTATTCCCCCTCTTCCTCTTCCTTCTCGTCCTCCTCTTCATCTCTCCTTCTTATAATTTCCCCTCCTCATCCTCTTCTCCTCCTCATCCTCCCCCTTCCTCTCTCCTTCCCCATCCTCCTCCTCCCTCTCTCTCCTCCCCTTTTTTCTCACTCCTCCTTCCTCTGCCTCCTCCTCTCCCTTCCTCTCTCTCCTCCCCACCCTCCCCTTCCTTCACATCCTCCCTCTTCCCCCCCCCTCCTCCTCTTTCCCCCTCCTCCCTGGAGTTAGACTGGAGGGCACAGATAACTGGACTCAGAACACCTCACCCGGAATAATACCAAGACCAGATAATTACTACTGAGAGGATTAATAATACTGCCGTCTTAATGCTCTCTCTCTCTCTCTCTCTCTCTCTCTCTCTCTCTCTCTCTCTCTCTCTCTCTCTCTCTCTCTCTCTCTCTCTCTCTCTCTCTCTCTCTCCCCCCGTTATTACTACCATCACCACCACAACCACAACTACTATTACCACCCAGCTAGTCTTTTTCCTCCGTGTGTGTGTGTGTGTGTGTGTGTGTGGACGGGCTGAATATGCATGTTTCCCGACGTGTTTGGTGCTGCACTCCAATATATTTGTAAACACTCTTGCTCGCTGTCAGGTTTGTTTACATGAATGAATGGCCAGCAGCACGCGCACACACACACACACACACAAGTAAGTTGATGGATTGATTGTGGGAACGACTTTCATGAGCGAAAGAAAGGGCTCGTATTTTGTGATGTCTTAACCCAAATTGATGGATTGACTGCGAGAGAGTGGCAACAACTTCACAGGTATGATTGAAGAGTCTTAGTAAGTTGATAGAGATTGACTAGAGTGAAAAGTTGAAGGTGTTTTGTTGTATTCAACCACCAGTCAATTTTAGTGTGATTTTCTTGCGCGTTAGTTAAGGAGTTGATGGGTTGTTGTTTTTTTATTCGTGTATAAGGCAGTTGATGGATTGACTGACTGTAAGATTGAATTTATATAGTAAGTGTATTTATTTTGTTATGTAGGCTTATGCTGGGTTGGTTAGGTGAAGTTAGGTTTGATTGGATAGGTTAAGTTAGGTTAGGTTAGGTTAAGTTATACTCGGTCTTATTAGCGTATGTTAGGTTAGGTTTGAATAAGTTAGTTGAAGTTGTGTTGCATCCACCGTCGTTACAGGTGAGGGTCGTTAAGAGGGTAGTTTGGCTTATAACAAGGTGTAGACGGTTGTTGTGTGGGGCTGATAGTGTCAACACAGCCATTATTTGTTGACCATAATATAAAAACAAACCTCGTAAATCTTTGTAAATATTCAACTAACACACTAACACTTTTACACAACATAGCCGGTAATGCAAATGACTATAACTTCTAGTAAATTAATACCTTATAAAAAAAATACAGTTTTTTTTTTAACATCTGTAGATACAAAAACAGATCCCCCGATAATAATAATTAAAAAATAAGCTTTAGAATACCTTTAGTTTACAATTTACGAAAAAAATAATAATTCACTCACCGAAAATCACTTTGTTTGATTCGTAATTTTTTTTTTATCAGAAGAACTATGAAGGGGAAAACAAATTAGTTTAGAAATGATAATTAAAAAAATTCCTGTCATTTTAAGTAAGTATTGGTGGGAGATGAGTGCCACAATATACCGTTGATTCTTGTGGTTTTGACGTCTTCAGAAAAGTTCGTAATGTCGGCTTGAATCTTTAAGTTTCTGAACCTTTCGAATTCGTGGTAGTTATCTCGAGTTTGTGTAGTTTTTTATTTTATTTTATTTATATATTTTTTTTTTTTTGGGGGGGGGGGTGTGTGTGTGGGGGGAAAGGCGTGTGACATGGGGTAAGCTTTTGTTAGTTTATGATTTGGATATGTCGAGTCTTTTTGTTTGTTTTTTAGGGGGGGTATTTTTTTTTTTTTTTTTTTTTTTTTTTTTTGTATCAGGCCTTTTATTATTATTTTACATTTGGTATGTCAACAAGGACTTTTAGCTTTTACCTGGCTGGTATTGTAAGGGCAGCCCTAACACCAGACAGCCCTAACACCAGACAGTCCTAACACCAGACAGTCCTAACACCAGACAGTCCTAACACCAGACAGTCTTAACACCAGACAGCCCTAACACCAGACAGTCCTAACACCAGACAGCCCTAACACCAGACAGTCCTAACACCAGACAGCCCTAACACCAGACAGTCCTAACACCAGACAGTCCTAACACCAGACAGTCCAAACAAATATATCCTGTTTGTTAATCACGTTAGACGGATCTAAGACCATATTCGAACCATGGATGGACCTGTCAGTCTGTGGTCGAATGAATATCGTCTCAGTTACTGTTAGGACTTCATATGGCTATCAATCAACGTATTGATAATTAATTTAGGGTGGGTCTAATTGGCCTTCTGTAAGCCACTCAGGATACACGTTAACACAGCTTAAGTGTTATTGGGTGATCCTTATAGCCAATCAAAACGCCTATCGATTGAGTCTTAAGTAAAATGCCATTGGATGTGGCTCACGCCCAATCAAAACACATTTAGCTATAACGATTGAGGCTAAGTAAAATGTCATTGGATGTGGCTCACGCCCAATCAAAACACATTTAGCTATAACGATTGAGGCTAAGTAAAATGTCATTGGATGTGGCTCACAGCCAATCAAAACACCTTTAGCTATAACGATTGGGGCTCCGTAAAATGCCATTGGGTGGGACTCGGAGCCAATCAAAACACCTTCAGCTATAACCATTGAGTTTATCGACTAGATCAGAGCGGAGTGAAAAGTTACTTAATAATTTAAAAGTGGGTGATTCAGAAGATAGTTATTAGCCACTCTGTTATGCTGCGGTGATGACCATTGTTTCAGCGGTGAACTTTTCCACCTCCTATATTTACAGAACGATAAGGAAGGTTTTAATACTATTGATTCGTTGTTTACACCACCAGGGTTGTGATATAGTTGTTGTTTACACCACCAGGGTTGTGATATAGTTGTGTGAGGGAGGTGGAGTTGGAGGTGTTGGAGGAGGAGGAAATGGTGGTGGTGATGGAGGAGGAGGAAGAGGTGGAGGTGGTGGTGATGGAGGAGGAGGAGGAGATGGTGTTGGAGGTTATGGAGGAAGAGGAAGGGGTAGTGGAGGAGGTAGTGGTGATGGAGGAAGAGAAGGAGGTGGTGATGGAAGTGATGGAGGAGGAGGAAGAATGGAGGAGGTGGTGGTGATACAGGAGGAGGATGGTACATAAACTTTGACATGAATACAGTAATACAGTTGACATGCATACAGTAATACAGTTTACATCAATACAGTAATACAGTTGACATGCATACAGTAATACAGTTTACATCAATACAGTAATACAGTTTACATGCATACAGTAATACAGTTGACATGAATACATTAATACAGTTGACATGAATACATTAATACAGTTGACATGCATACACTAATACAGTTGACATGAATGCAGTAATACAGTTTACATCAATACAGTAATACAGTTGACATGAATACAGTAATACAGCATCTTAACGTACACATATACATTCAATAATTATGACTTTTAACTTCAAATATAAATATAAAAATAAACCACTTAATAGAACCAATCAAGTTATTGGCTTTGTTTTAAGTATAAATAGAGAACATCATAGATTGCTCCTTAACCTATACCTAGACATACCCTTAATTATTCCCCATTAACTGTGATATTAAGAGACATTACAACAACAACAACAACAACAACAACATTAACAACAACAATAATAACAACACCAACAACAACAACAAAAACAACATTAACAATAATAACAACAGCAACAACAACAACAATAGTAACAACATTAACAACAACAATAACAACATTAACAATAATAACAACAACAATAACAGCAACAACAACAACAACAACAAAAACAACATTAACAATAATAACAACAGCAACAACAACAACAATAGTAACAACATTAACAACAACAATAACAACATTAACAATAATAACAACAACAACAACATTAATAACAACAACAACATTAACAATAACAACATTAATAACCACATCAAAACCAATTATATTTCAGCTTGTCAAATACTCAGGTCCATGTTGGGGTCTTAAGCCAAACGTGAATAAGAAGTCACAAAAATAAGTCTCTCTTGTTAGCCACACGTAATAATAGACTGAATTAGAACAGTAAAATGTCAGGTATACTCTTACGCTGGCAGTGTTATCGTCACAGCCATCGGAAAGGTAACGACTGTCTTGTTTGTTTGTTTGTGTAAATATTTAACGACAGCGCGCATTAATAACTTTTACCCCGAAAAATACCATAACCTTTACAAAATCACCTCCATCTCTCTCTTCCTCTCTCTCTCTCTCCTCTCTCTCTCTCTCTCTCTCTCTCTCTCTCTCTCTCTCTCTCTCTCCCCCCCCTATCAGGAGTGACGTACTGCTCAGTTGTAAAAGACTTTTTTTTTATAATTATTATAGCTCAGACTTAAAGGTCTTATTCAATAACCATACTGTAATTACATAATGATATGGTGTGGCTGAGGAGCACATCCAGCCACTTTACCTGAGTATAGTTGACTGGCTGAGCTACGTCCATTCTTCTTCAGGTTGAGATGTACGATTTTTTTTTTTTTTTTATATAGATAACGTGACATGTAGCTTTTATATGTTGTGTTTGTGTTGATTGGTGTAATGGAATCTTTTACCAGGTTTTACTAGTGTGTGTGTGTGTGTGTGTGTATGTGTGTGTGTTTAGGTTGCTTGCCCGGGTTTTATTTATTGGAAGCTAATGTTTAAATACAGTATTTTGTAATTATTCGTAATTACCCAGGTAGTGGATTACAGATTTCAGTTTCAGATTATAGAGTAAAGGTACAGGTGAAATACTGGTGTAGAGTAGAAACCTCAGGTACAGGTTAGAAATAATTTACAGAGATATGTTTTAGTATAAAGCAATAAGCATCTCCTCACAAGAAGCGATATAGATAGTGTAAAATATTAGATGTTTGTATGCAAATAAGTTAATCTCCCTTCGTTAATAATTGCTGTCTAGTTCAACCTTGTGTTCGGTTGACACGATTGGTGAATTTGTTTAACTTACTGAATATTGTGTAAAATAAAACTTATAGTCTTGCACGTAAATTAGTACTACTTTATAAAGATACTAATACGTAATAACCAAGTCACGTCTTACAATGGTGACACGGGATGCTAGTGGTCCGTGTCGATCAGGTGTAAAGCATAACAACACATGATCCTTACAGAGGCTCCAAACATCAATACCTCTGTTTGTCAGTACAGTAATTCCTCTACACTATCTGTACAAAGGCGACACAGGTTGCATGGACCTTGTTGTACCTATAGATAAACACCCGAGTATCTCACTACTAGTACAAATATACCACTCAACGGCACCTTCCCTTAATAACACAACACCTGTACAGAGGTGACACGGGTACTATGGGCTCGTGTCGTCCAGGTAAAGACACGCCTGTAGCACCTTTCCATCTAGATTAGTGTCACGTAATTATGTCACCTTTGCAATGCAGATCAGAACGCCCGCTAATTATTCCATGAATATTGTACATTATAGGTAGTGAAAGGTGGTGAAGGGGGTGGAGTGTGGAGGCGAGGGTACAGGTGTGTATGTGGAGGATGTTGGGACGTGTGGAGGGTGTAGGGGACGTGTGGGGGGTGTAGGGACGTGTGGAGGGTGTAGGGTACGTGTGGGGGGTGTAGGGACGTGTGGAGGGTGTAGGGACGTGTGGAGGGTGTAGGGACGTGTGGAGGGTGTAGGGACATGTGGAGGGTGTAGGGACATGTGGAGGGTGTAGGGACGTGTGGAAGGTGTAGGGACGTGTGGAGGGTGTAGGGACGTGTGGAAGGTAAGGGGTATGTGAGAAACAGGTGGAAGGAGGGAAGGAGGAGGTAAGAGAGAGGAGGGGAGAAAGGAGGGAATAAGGGAGAGGAGGGGAGGGAAGGAAATTAAATGAGTTAAAGAGGGAGGGGCAGATGTGGAAGGGGGAAGAAGGGGAGAAAATTTAGAAGAAGAGACAGAAGATAAAGGACGAAGGGAAGGATAAAGGAGATGTGAGGGAGGATAAGTGAGGAGAGAGAGAGAGAGAGAAGAGAGAAGACAAAAACACAGATATGCAAAAGGGAAGGAGAGAGTGAATAAGAAAGGGAAAGGGGAGAGAGAAAAGAAAGATGAATGAACTGTAGGAGGGGGAATGTGGGGGGAAATATAATATGAATATAAACGGAATGGGAAGAAAATGAAAAGGTGTTTGAAACTTGATGAAGAATAGGAAGAGAAGAAGGAGAGAGATAAGACGGTTTAAGATAATGGAAAGAATAGGGGGCGGGGGGGGGGGTGGTGGGAGATGGAAGGGAAAATGGGAAGGAGTGCTTAATTGAACCATCACCTGCCCATAGAACACCTGACAGGTATAGATAATAGACTCTTCTGCCTTGATGACCACAGTGTATCATCTGGTCTGTTTTGGATCTTTTAAACTGAACGACAAATGGCGAGAGAGATTAGTTAGTGAGCTACATAATGACGAGCTGTATTAGATCAATGAGCTATATTAATTAGCTATGCCAATGAGCTGTGTTAGTGTGTTATTTAATATGGTTTTCAGTGAATCGTGTTAATGATATGAGCTATACTAATTGGCTCTATTAGTGAACTATGTCAAAGGTCTTTGTTAATTATATCACTGAATTCTGTCAATGAGCTATACAAGTGATACTCCACTAATGACTTAATACACTTAAATAGCATCATTAAAGATCTATTTTGTGGAACTCTATTAATAAGCTACAGCGGTGTACTACGTTGATTTAAACCCCTAGCAGTGAGTTATATATGTCAGCCTCGGTACTAATGAGGTATATATCAGTTGGCCATATTAACGCGTTGTGTTAGGGAGCTACACTAATGACCCAATTAAAGTGATGGGTGACTTGGCCGTGCTTTGATCTCCTCTGACCTTCCTATTGAGGTGAGTGGAGGGGGGGGGGGGGTTGTAGAAAGCAGGGACCTTGTGTGTGTGTGTGTGTGTGTATACAGTATTGTGGTACTGTTGATGGTGGGTGTGTGTGTGTGTGTGTGTGCGCGCGCGTGTGCGCGTGTGCTACTATTACCAGGGATAAAACCGAGACCATTAGAAGTAGTAGTAATAGTAGTATTAGTAGTTAGAAAAAGAAAAAAAAAGTAAAAAATATGGAATAAAGGAAGGAAGGAAGGAAGGAAGGAAGGAAAAAGATATAATTAATGTAACAAGAAAATGGATAGTTCACTTAAAACTTGGTAAACTCCTCGATAAAAGAGTAAATGGAGGGGAGACAAGCAGGCGGCGGTAAAAGATGGACTTGGTGAAAACGAAGAGGATCATGACTCAAGCTTAGGAGGGGGTGACTCACTCGAGATGGACTCCTAGGGGTGACTCACTCAAGATGGACTCCTGGGGGTGACTCACTCAAGATGGACTCCTGGGGGTGACTCACTCAAGATGGACTCCTGGGGGTGACTCACTCAAGATGGACTCCTGGGGGTGACTCACTCAAGATGGACTCCTGGGGGTGACTCACTCATGATGGACTCCTGGGGGTGACTCACTCAAGGTGGACTCCTGGGGGTGACTCACTCAAGGTGGACTCCTGGGGGTGACTCACTCAAGGTGGACTCCTGGGGGTGACTCACTCAAGATGGACTCCTGGGGGTGACTCACTCAAGATGGGCTCCTTGGGGTGCCTCACTCAAGATGGACTCCTGGGGGTAACTTACTCAAGATGGACTCCCGGGGGTGACTCACTCAAGATGGACTCCCGGGGGTGACTCACTCATGATGGACTCCTGGGGGTGACTCACCCAAGGTAGACTCCTGGGGGTGACTCACTCAAGGTGGACTCCTGGGGGTGACTCACTCAAGATGGACTCCTGGGGGTGACTCACTCAAGATGGACTCCTGGGGGTGACTCACTCAAGATGGACTCCTTGGGGTGACTCACTCAACATGGACTCCTTGGGGTGCCTCATTCAAGATGGACTCCTGGGGGTGACTCACTCAAGATGGACTCCTTGGGGTGACTCACTCAACATGGACTCCTTGGGGTGCCTCATTCAAGATGGACTCCTGGGGGTGACTCACTCAAGATGGACTCCTGGGGGTGCCTCATTCAAGATGGACTCCTGGGGGTGACTCACTCAAGATGGATTCCTGGGGGTGACTCACTCAAGGTGGACTCCTGGGGGTGACTCACTCAACATGGACTCCTAGGGGTGCCTCACTCAACATGGACTCCTAGGGGTGCCTCACTCAACGTGGACTCCTGGGGGATGAACTCACCTAAATTCACAAGTTGCGATGCCATGTGTGTGTATGTGTGTGAGTATGTATGTGGGTAATGCGTGTGTGTGTGTGTGTATATTATGTGTGTGTGTACAGTGTGTGCATTTTTGTGCGTACTGTGTGTGTGTATTTGTGTGCGTACTGTATGTGTGTGTGTGTGTGTACAGTATATAGTGTGTATTTGTATGTACTATTTTTATGTTGTGTGTGTGTGTGTGTGTGTGTGTGTGTATTTGCACGTTTATTTTCGTATATGTGTCATGAGAAAATTTTACCTCTAACCCAAATACTGTCACTCACACACACACACACACACACACACACACACACACACACACACACACACACACACACACACACACACACACTCTTTGTTTTTCCTTATATATTTTTTTCTTCAGAGCGACACAGTTGAATTTCCACGTCACGTAGTAGTGGTAGTGTCTCGCCTCGATACATCACGACTTAACATATACGCCGCCCTACGCAATATCGGCGTCAGCGAGCCTCCGTGTTGAGAGTATGTATGTATGTATGTGTTTGTGTGAGAGATATGGAGCGTGAGAGAAGGAATGTGAGGAGAGAGATAGGGTGAGTATGTGTGTTGGTTTGTGAGAGAGAGAGAGAGAGAGAGAGAGAGACCCTCCTACTCAATATAGCTCTTGGGCCAGACGCTTCGAGGCTACACAATCCCCTCCCTGGTGTTAAGAGACGTGCGGGTCATCCATCTTACTGTGAGAGAGATCGACTTAGTGTTCTGTTCTTGGCTTATTTTATATATATACAGTAGATCTTTTACCTTCCTTTTGGGTGTTTCTTTTCACCTATTTTGTTTTTAATCAATTTTTTTGGTTAAATTTTATTGTTTATTTATTTGTTTTGTTGTTGTTGTTTTTTGGTTATTTATTTGTTTGTCTATTTTTGTTATTTATTTTTTTTAGTTTTTTATTTGTTTTATTTTTATTTATTTTCTACATTTTTGAGGCTTTTATCGTTGTTTTTTTTTTCCATTGTGATTATTTCCAACTTATTCTTCACATAGTCTTTTGTCATTTTCCTCAATATATTTCCTCTTCCCTTTCTTTTTGCTCTTCTCCTTCATCTCTTCTCCCCTGTTCTAAAAATACAGGTGATAATAAAGATGCAGACACAAAACATCGAGACTGAAATTGTGTGTGTGTGTGTGTGTGTGTGTGTGTGTGTGTGTGTGTGTGTGTTTTGTGGTCATGAGTTATTGCCTCTCTATTTCACACCGACACCTCGACAACCCTGCCGTAAATATCTAGCAACATATTGAGTCTCTCTCTCTCTCTCTCTCTCTCTCTCTCTCTCTCTCTCTCTCTCTCTCTCTCTCTCTCTCTCGCCAATACCTATACCTATATATGCGTTCTTTGAGACTTTGGTTAGTAAAGGCGTTCTCGAAGTCTGTATCTTAACTATTAGCGTTCACTTACTCTCAACGTAGATAGAAGTTCACTAATAATCTCACTTTGAATAGATAATATTCACTGAAATCATACAGTAGTGACTAGATGCGTTCACTGAGTCTGAACCCCAATGGAAGGAGGTGCGTTCACTGAGTCTCACCCCCCAGACGTGTTCTTTTTTTCACTTGTAATGAAGAAGGAAAAAATAAAATAAAAAATAAAACTTGCGACTATATGTGAGAGTCTGGACGTTAGCTCTCCCGGTGGTGCGTTCCTGTACGCTCACTCTGACGAAGACGAGAGAAAAGTCCACCTTTACGACGATGAGCGAGAGGGGGAGGTGACATGCGAGGGTCGTTGTGAGGAGGGGTCGTTGTGGTGAGGGGTCGTTGTGGGGAGAGCTCGTTGTGGTGAGGAAAGGTCGTGGGGAGGGGGTCGTGGTGGTGAGGGGGTTTTTAGCAGTGAGAGGTCGTATTGGTGAGAGATTTTAGCGTTGAGAGGTCGTGGTGGTGAAAGGTAGGTCAGGAGGGGATGGTGTGGAGAGAGGTCGTGGTTGTGAGAGGTCGTGGAGGTGAGAAGTAGTTCTTTCGAGAGGTCGTGTTGTCCCTTGATGAACAGAGGATCCTTGGTGTTGGAGACACGAGTTTTTCTGCTTTTTTCTTCCGTCTTTTCTTCAAGTTTTCCTTCCTTCCTTCCTTCCTTCCTTCCTTCCTTCCTCCCTCCCTCTTCAATCACTCTTCTTCCTCCTTTTCTCACTCTTTTGCTTAACTTCCCCCTAACTCCATTCTTTCTTTCCTCCCTCTCCTCCTCCATCCATATTTTACTCTCATTCATCCATCTCTCGTTCCTTCCTCCTCTCAACTCTTCCTTCAATTTTTGCCCCTCACCCTTACTGCCGCGTCTTCTCCCCCCTCTCTTTCTCCCTTCTTCATCCTTTATACCTTCCTTCATCCTACTCCCTCCCCTCTTCCTACCCTGTCTTTCCCTTTCTATAGCCCTCCTCTCTCTCTCTCTCTCTCTCTTCATCACTAAGACATCCAGTATACAGTCACCTCACATACAGCTTTCGACATACCACGTAAAAGTTTGTCTATATAAAAATTAAGTCACATGGCACTGGAAAAAAGATGTACTATATGCGGGAAATCCAGAAATGGTTGAGGTTAACAAGTGAGTACCGCAAGGCTCCTACCTGGAACCCATCCTGTTTAATCTTGGTGACAATTTGTAAATTCGTGAATGATGGTGAATTTATGAGAGAGTAATCCATATCTAAGGAAAATTTTACGTGTATTTATGGGAAAGAAAGGAAAGAGGGAGAGCGATAACGAGGTAGAGGAAAGAGACCCCAAATCCATAAGATAAAGACTATTGGTTCTTCATCTCATTTTGACGGCAGCGGTGAAAAAGCCTTTATCCTCTCTCCTCTCCCTTCTCCTCTCCCTTCTCCTCTCCTCTCCTCTCCCTTCTCCTCTCCTCTCCCTTCTCCTCTCCTCCCTCCACTCTCCCCTATCCCATCTCCCAGTAGGTGTAGCCTCAATATTTACTAAGTCAATATGTACTCTACTTATCATTCGATTTTTATCAAACTTGGAAAGATTGATTTTGATGTGATTGCTCAAAGCGCATCCGATTATGAGGTGTGTGTGTGTGTGTGTGTGTGTGTGTGTGTGTGTGTGTGTGTGTGTATTAAATTGTGTACTTGTTTGGGGTTCTATGCGCTTAACAATTGTGTTATAGTCTTTGTTTGTAAGTATGTATATGTATCGCTACACACACACACACACACACACACACACACACACATTAATACTAGCAAGCGGAATAGGTGAAAAAAGTCACCTATCTTCTCCCTTCTTTGTATATTTTATCTCTCTCTCTCTCTCTCTCTCTCTCTCTCTCTCTCTCTCTCTCTCTCTCTCTCTCTCTCTCTCTCTCTCCTCCCCCGTCGTGTCTGTCAGTGATCGCCCCTCGTCTCTTCACCGTCCACCCTCCTCCTCATTAAAGGGATAATAAATAGTTACAAAAAAGAAGATTTGTAGACGTGGTGGTGACAGGTGGCCGGAAGTTGCCTCCTGTCGTCCATGTAATATATAATATACTAGACGAGCTCCAAGAAATGTGAGAGAGAGAGAAAGAGAAAGAGTGTGTGTGTGTTAGGTGGGAACAGTGTCTCACAGGACATGATACAACCAATGACAGCCATTTTACCTGGCGTATAATTACATTTACATAATACTAATAATCAACAAGGAAGGTGAGGTGGGAGGCTGTGGACTGTCGTGGCGGTGTCTCGAGATGGTGATGTTGATGGTAGTGGTGTCAAGGTAATGGGTGTTGATGTTAGTGGTGTCAAGGTAATGGGTGATAATGGTAGTAGTGTCAAGGTAATGAGTGTTGATGGTAGTAGTGTCAAGGTAATGGGTGTTGATGATAGTGGTGTCAAGGTAATGGATGTTGATGGTAGTAGTGTCAAGGTATTGGATGTTGATGGTAGTAGTGCCAAGGTAATGGGTGTTGATGGTAGTAGTGTCAAGGTAATGGGTGTTGATGGTAGTAGTGTCAAGGTAATGGGTGTTGATGGTAGTAGTGTCAAGGTAATGGGTGTTGATGGTAGTGGTGTCAAGGTAATGGGTGTTGATGGTAGTAGTGTCAAGGTAGTGGGTGTTGATGATAGTGGTGTTATTGTATTGGTATCACCGAGTCGTACACTAGGAATTCACCTCCTGGACTGTCGTGTTTGTACTCAATATAGCTACAATGTTTATATCGACCAGTGAATGTTACTACTATTTATTATTTATTTATTATCATTATCATTATTTATTATTATTATTATTATTATTATTATTATTATTGTTATTATTATTTGTTATTATTATTGTTGTTGTTGTGAATCTACTTGTATTATGATTTCCTATATATTCAGTATCTAATTATGCAACAGCCGATCATTATAGTGGTTCCGTGCAAGAGGTTCAGCTTTTTTTATTTAGCTTAGGCTCGCAGTTATTATCTTATATAGACCGAATTATCGTAAAATCTCCTCCTGTTTCATAATTACCCGGACGAGTGGATGGTTGTGACACCTATCCTATCTCACCCGGATATTGTTGAGAGGTGTGTGTGTGTGTGTGTGTGTGTGTGTGTGTCAGTTGTCATTAAATATAGACGAGTGAGAAACTAATACGTGTTAGGGTTCAGGTGTTTGTAGTTGAATCCTGATGTGTTTGACCATAGGATAAGGATGAGGGGGAATACTGTTTGGGTCTTGGTAACCTTCCCAGACGAGGATTAGGATGAGAAAATCATTAAGGTGAAGACTGGCTGCAGGTGCTGGTGATTGTCCCCCAAGACACCACTGAGATAGGGGCCGAGGATGAAGATTGAGGCGAGCATTGTGTCTTCCCACTGAGGACAATTCACCAAGTACCTGATGTCGAATTCAGCCAGTGGGTCCCCTCACCACTCACTCGCTCAACAGGACAATCACCAGGCGCTTACGGAGGTACATCACCAGCAGCTAGACGTGTCCCCCCCCCCCCCCCCCATTTACTGAGACGCATTATCGTGCCAGTGTAATGTCTCGCGTGAAATGTTCTCAACCAAATGTTGCACAATGCCCTGCAGGATAAGTCTTGCGATACAATGTGCATGAAGACAAGGAGACAAACCCGTGTTACACCCTCGTGGGAGTACAGGCTATCAGAGTATTAATTCGCCCTGATTTCGTCACGGGACAAATATTATCTCGTTAATGGCAGTCTGTTTATTACTGATGGATGAGAACTGGACATGGCGGTGTGGTAGATATGTTTCATTGGTGAATAATCTCGGACTCAGTAATTTGAGAATTAATTGTTTTTCCTTAACATAATTCCCTTTTTTTCGTGTATGAAAAAATGAAAACTTGTCCTCACAAACGATACAAATGCATTTTAACGATCAGATTTCATTCATTCCGCCGTACCAAACACTAACGATCAGTTTTTATAGATAAATTGGTATGTGGCGCACCAGTAGGGATAGTTGCTGTATTTGACTGTGTTGGTGGGGGGGGGGGGGGGTAGGAGGGGAGGGGGGTGTGTTCCTTAGAGCCACGTTGAGGTAGACAAGACAATAATAGTCGACAGGTGTACTGCGAGGAAGAACACGTGTTACCTGCACATGTTAGGGTGCAGGTGCTGCCTCTTTTTAACAGTCAAGGCTCTCTCTCTCTCTCTCTCTCTCTCTCAGGATGAAATTTCCAGTGTATGTCCTTATGTTTACACCTTGGTCGCACAGGTGTGAGAGTTACCACATATGTGTCAATGTGTTGCCTCCGTGTCTGTGTGTGCAAGTGTGAGCTTCCACCTAAGACCTAAAGGTGTATATGTCAACACCTTTGAATTACAGGTGTGTACAGGTGAAGAGAACCAAAGAGCAGCAGGAGAGAGAGAGAGAGAGAGAGAGAGAGATAATGGGGGATGGGGATAGTGAGGATGGGGGATGGGGATAGTGAGGGTGGATGGAAGTAGAGGGTAGTGGGGAGTAGGATGGGTGAGAGCACTTGGTGTCATTACACACTCTCCGTCACGTCATGCAACTTTATTTCTAGATCCTTGAAGACGATCCTGAGTATTACAAACGACTGAGACGACAAGTACGACCTCTTAGGTGTGTGTGTGTGTGTGTGTGTGTGTGTGTGTGTGTGTGTGTGTGTGTGTAAAACCCTTCAGTGTGACGGACAAGTTTGAAGGTCTTGCCACTTCAAGGACAACGATGAAGAAGAAAGTTTTGACTTCATTGACTTTCTATTCCCTGAGAGATTATTCTGGTCACCCTGGACAGTATTGTGGTCTTATAAATATAAATACTATGTATGTGTCACCCTAAATAGGCACAGTTGCTAAATATCGATAATTTATTTATTTTTTTCTTGTAAGTATAACCTGATTTTTATATAGGGACGTTCGTGTAGATAATCGTAATACCTTACCTTACCTTACCTTACCTTACCTTACCTTAACCTTAACCTTACCTTACCTTACCTTACCTTACCTAAGTATAGTTTGGTCATGTTATAATAATAAACGACTATGAAACATCGCAAATTTTACCACGAATGAACTCAATTCCATGAAGCTGTATCAATTAAACCCAACAGCTATATTCCCTCTTTAACAAAATAATCTCATACGTTTTAGAAACCTAATCGCATGAATACATCCTGGACAGGGTCATGGAAAACGAATACCCACAGATTTTAAATAGTCATATACAATATTAAAATCTGGTCATTCTTTTTTGATGACTCTGTATATATGTTTAAAGATATATAAACAAATCCCCCTCTCACCCCCCCAATCCTACCCCAATACCCCCCTCCTCACCCTTCCATCCTACCCCCTCCCCCCCTTTCACCACCCTCCCACTCTGCCCCCTAATCTCTTATGGGGGAAAATAACGTAACACTATTTAAGGAGTGGTTGTGAGTTTGATCTTATCACCGCGAGAGGGATGACGTTATATAGTGGAAATCTTAGCTTTAGAGGAGCTTGTAGGAGACGATGGTGGTGATAGTGGTGATAGTGGTGGTAGTGGTGATAATGGTGATAGTGGTGATAGTGGTGATAATGGTGATAGTGGTGGTAGTGGTGATAGTGGTGGTAGTGGTGATAGTGGTGGTAGTGGTGATAATGGTGATAGTGGTGATAGTGGTGATAATGGTGATAGTGGTGATAGTGGTGATAATGGTGATAGTGGTGGTAGTGGTGATAATGGTGATAGTGGTGGTAGTGGTGATAGTGGTGGTAATGGTGATAGTGGTGATAATGGTGGTAGTGGTGATAGTGGTGATAGTGATAATGGTATATGTACAATATGCCTACAGAGTTCAAACTACAGTGAAACCTCCATATAACGGACTTGCATATCTATTTTGTTCTTTAGATGGCGGTTTCACATTTAACGAATTCTCGATATAATGGACTTTTATCTTCATATAGTCCGTTAAATAGAGGTTGTACTTCAGTCATCACGGCGAATCCTCAAAGGAGCTCAGGTAGGCGTTTCAAAAGGTCAAAGGCAGCAATCTCGGTCATTCCCCTGTGGGAGATACGACACTTCACTCGAGTGCAATTTTCCTATCTTTTTAAATCCGGTTTGTGTTCTTTTCCCTCACCTTCTCTTCTTTCTCCTCCTCTTCCGCCTTTTCTTCCTCCTCCTCCTCCTCCTCCCCCTCCTCCTTTTCTTCCTCATTTTCCTCTTCTTTTCCTCTCCTTCTCTTCTTCCTCCTCTTCCTCTCTCATCCTTCTCCTAATGTTCCTCCTCCTCCTCCTTTTCCTCTCCTCCTCATCTTCCCCGTCTCTCCTCTCTTCCTCCCTCCCTCCCTCCCCTCAAGGGTCACCGCCAATCGCTCTGCTTGTGATGAAACGCTCTAAGCTAAGGGGTGGGAGGGAAGGGAAAGAGGAGGTGGGAGGGGAGAGGAGGTGGGAAAGGAAGAGAGGGGAGGATGTAAACCAATGGGAAAAATATAGTGTAACTGATGCCTGAGCAGAGAGAGAGAGAGAGAGAGAGAGAGAGAGAGAGAGAGAGAGAGAGGATTTGCTTGTTGGAAGATCAGTGTTAACTCTTAAAGGCGGGATATTCAGAAATCCCTTATGAGCACCCCAACCCTCCCGCGTACCCCCAACACTCCCCCTTACCCCCACACTCCCCCTTACCCCCAACCCTCCCTCTTACCCCCAACCCTCCCCCTTACCCCCAACCCTCCCCCTTACCCCCAACACTAGCCCTTACCCCCAACACTCCCCCTTACCCCAACACTCCCCCTTACCCCCAACACTAGCCCTTACCCCCAACACTCCCCCTTACCCCCACACTCCCCCTTACCCCCAACACTCCCCCTTACCCCCAACACTCCTCCCTCACCCCAACACCTCTGGTCCTGACGGTCACTTCTGTGTCGATCACAGGCAATGCCACCGTGAGCAAATGGTGGGCGAATGTTCGTCTGGCGTGGCTTAGGAGACCTCTGATAGCGTTGGTTCCCTGTACAACTGCTGTTTATATGGTACACACCAACGCCTGGCATTCTCCTGTGTTCCCAGACGAACGTTCGCCAGTCTTTTGCCAGCCAGCCAGCCACCCATAGTTAAGCACCTCACCACTGTCTTAACAATACAAAGAAAATGGGTACAAATCAGTCACTTGTTACCATTATTCCTCAGGTAAATTCTCCTAAAGGTGTGCTCAGGTAGGCGGGTCATTAGGGACAAAAGAGGGTCGGTTTTGTCCCGTTTCTCAATAGATGTCGTTAGTGGTTGTGGATAAAAGACAAAATATAAAACACAGATTTTGTTGATATTGATATTATAACCTATCGCGTAAAGGAACAAGTTTGTCAAGATTTTAGGTATGGTCAGGTTAAGTTGGGTTGGTCTGGGTTGGGTTATTTGGATCGGGTCAGGTTCGGGTCGAGTTGGGTCTGATCGGGTCGAGTTGGGTCACGTCTGGTTGAGTTGGGTCGGGTCGGGTCACATCTGGTCGGATCAGGTCGGGTCGGGTCGGGTCGAATTGGGTCACGTCTGGTTGAGTTGAGTCGGGTCGGGTCACATCTGGTCGGATCAGGTTCGGGTCGGTCGGGTCGGGTCGGATAAAGTTAGGTTTTGCTCGTTGACAAGATACATATTGTATTGTGAAACTAAATCAACATTAAACCAAATCTGTCTTGACATCTTCATACACAATAAACTGCGAGAATTTTAATATCAATTTAATTTAAACTCAATGTGACTCCAGCTTATTCGTATACGATTTATGATTTTCTCTTTCATATTCTGACTGTATGACAAAAAAAAATTAATACGTGTCATAATCTGTAGAATATCTGGTTTGTTATTATTACAGTTTGAGTCATGGGATAATGTGGTGAGGAATTAGACTCGTGTCCTTTAAAGCATTTCCTTCTAATTAGACATATTGGTCAGAGTCACCGTTGTGTTAGGCTCAGTTTAAGTTTGTTAAGGTTAGGTTAGGTTTAAGTGAGTCTAATTTAGGTTAGGTTTGTTTAGGTGATGCTAGTTTTAGTTAGGTTAGTGAAGGTTATAGTAGTGTAAGTTAGCTTAGCTTACCTTAGTTTAGTTTAGCTTAGAATAGCCTAGCCGAGCCTAGCCTTGACATGGGGTGACGCTTGCCTTCCGGGAGTCGAGAAAGTTAGCTAGCACTAAATCCCTTCTCCCCCGGCACTACCCCCCTCCCCCTCCCCCTTCGGCTGTCTCAAATGTAATCCCATTTACAGCTTAAAATTTGATTGTGAACAGATGTAAAAGTCTTATGGTTGCAACTTTTCTTTCGATATTTCTTTTCAAACCAAACTGGTATACACAGTTACTCTAGCTTATTGGTGTAAAGAGATAACAGAGATAACGTATTGCTGTGTGACGTGTAGAGAGATAACAGAGATAACGTATTGCTGTGTGACGTGTAGAGAGATAACAGAGATAACGTATTGCTGTGTGACGTGTAGAGAGATAACAGAGATAACGTATTGCTGTGTGACGTGTAGAGAGATAACAGGGATAACGTATTGCTGTGTGACGTTTAGAGAGATAACAGAGATAACGTATTGCTGTGTGACGTGTAGAGAGATAACAGAGATAACGTATTGCTGTGTGACGTGTAGAGAGATAGCAGAGATAACGTATTGCTGTGTGACGTGTAGAGAGATAACAGGGATAACGTATTGCTGTGTGACGTGTAGAAATGAACGTCCAAGAAATACAATAAGCAGGAGCAGAGATCAGTAGCCAGCAGAAGGAATAGGCAACAGTAGCCAGCAAAAAGAACAGACAACAGTAATCAACAGAAGGAACAGGACAACGGCATCATCATCATCATCATCATCATCTGTGCCTTTGGGTTGCGGCTCCGAGGCTCAAGACCCTCTGGTGGTGTCCTCGAGGTGCTTGGAATCACGCCAGGAACTTGCCGAAGGAGATGCAGATCAGACTGGTGTGGCCACTCCTCATATTATCGTGAATGTGCCGAGTTGGGCGGCCCGGAATTGCGAATTGTTTGTGCGAGAGCAGCGAAAAGTTGAGGATTTGCTCTTAGGTGGAATTGAAGGGATAAGCGGAAAGGTGGTGCTTAACATGAAGACGCTGCTAAGGCTGTGAGTGAGGCAGGATGGGTGTTATTTTCCTAATGACGGTATCACTTCAGGAGTTTCATTACAAGTGCAGGTATCACTTCAGGAGCTTCATTACAAGTGCAAGTAACACCAGCAACGACGAAACAAATACAGTTATCAATTTAGCAAAGACATAACAAGTACAATACGGATACAGTGATTACAAAATTACAAAACGTTATATTTTTTTGCTGTATTAATCCAGAAACAACATTAAGAATACATAATGCAAATACAATGAATACAAAACGACATACGGTATATAAACTATTTCATTTACTTTTGTAACACTAATATAGCCACAGGTACAAAAATTTCCAAATCGTGAATAAAATACAGTTTCATTTCATTTCTATAAATAACAAGAGGACAGGTGCAGGTATGACTACAGTTACAGTAATTTCACAGTTTCATTTCATATCACTTATTTAGACTTAGATACAAGACAACCGATACGGGATAGCTGCAGGGACAATAATTAAAAAAAGTGAAAAGTAGAATTTATCTTTTTTTTTCATTATATCAGCAACAAGAAGATCAATACAGGTAAAGTTACAGGTAAGATAAATACTGTATCTGGAAATAACAGAATTTTTAATGAACGATGGAGGAATTTGTGACGTTTGTTCTCAACCAGGTATATAAAGTTTACAGGTGAGGTGTATCCATCTCGACAGGACTTTATTAACGGTGTAGGTGTAGTAATAAGTGGAGGTCAGGGTGTTGTTACAGTATACACGGTGTAGATATAACTCCTGTTCTTCTGGGTGTTGTATTATTTGCTGTTTTTGTTTATTTCTACTTTTGTGTTAATTTTTTTTTTATTCTTGTAATTATTTTTCCTTTGTTCTTAATTGTAATTTTTTTTTTTTTTTTGTAATTATTGTTGTTATTTATATTTTCGTTTGTATATATTGTTGTGAGGGCGTGAGGGGGTGTGGGTATTAGGGGGCGAGGGCGTGAAGAGGCAAGGGTGTAAGGGCGTGAAGGTCTTGAGTGCATCAGCTATGAGGGCGTGAAGATGTGAGAGTGGTAAGGCTTCAGGGCGTAAGGGTGAGTGAGTGAGTGAGTGATTGATTGTCGTCACTTGTTAGCTGCCACTATAACTGTGATTGGTCACCTCGGTTAGGCACAGTGTGAGGAGTGCCACCAGCAAGGATAACTGGCACAGGTGGAAAACTCCTGGTCGAGTAATACAATCAGTTAGTCCTCTTAGTTTTATTGAAAGGTTTCACGACAAAGTGTGTGTGTGTGTGTGTGTGTGTGTGTGTGTGTGTGTGTGTGTGTGTTACCTCGACTATAAATCATCAACTGTATTCCCCTTCCCCGAAAACTGAAGTAGGGGGGGGGGGTGGAGGGAGGCTCATACGTGCAGGCAGGTCAGAGAAAGCATTTAAGGGACACCGATCTAAGGGTTATAGTCCGTTAAATAGAGGTTCTACTGTATATAGTTAGTCGTCTTATGTCCTCGCTTCTCTCCTTAGTTCCTTGCCAGCGACGAGCAAGTGTGGGTGTGGTGGTGGGGTGTGGGTGTGGTGGTGGAGTGCGGGGTGTGGGTGTGGTGGTGGAGTGTGAGTGTGGTGGTGGAGTGTGGGTGTGGTGGTGGAGTGTGGGTGTGGTGGTGGAGTGTGGGGTGTGGTGGAGTGGTGTGGGTGTGGTGGTGTGGGTGTGTGGTGGTGGAGAGAGAGATAAGTTCGGCAAGTATGGGTTACCATTGAAGCTGTCCATACCCCCCTGTATGTATTGTATGTATGTATGTATGTATGTATGTATGTATGTATGTATTTCATTTACTTTAAACTCTTTCCTTTTCTCAATCTGTCTACAATACTCGTAAATTATTCATTAATTAATTCCTTACATAAACTATTTAACAATGATTTAAAGCCATATTCCCTCCTCTTGTCGACGTTATGTAGAAGGCTGTCAATGTGCTTTAAAAATGGAGATTAAATTTAGTTCATCACACTTATTACTTTTTAATATGGTTGTTTTGTGTAAGGAAATGATGTATCTGTAGTGATATTAACAGGGAGGTATCTGTCTGTCTGGCTACACTCGGCAGCCACTTCAACAGTTGACAGCAGGAGGTGAAGGGATGGCTCTAGCACGTCACGTAAACCTAACTTCACTTAAACCACTACAAAGGTTCATCACACTTTTATAATTTCACAATCTTCAAGTAGTGTACTAAACCTTACCATAACCAGTTATATCCATGTATTGTGGGGAGGGGTGGGGGTGTATGGTTAGCGAGTTCTTCTCCCATACCAGTGGTCCCGGATTCTATTCACGTGTAGAGTCAGACTATTGGATGTTAAAGTGATTGGATCGTGTTTCAGAGTAATGGTAACTTGCCAGTGCGGTTTAGAGGGTTGTCCGACTTACCGGGGGGTATTCTTTGACAAGGGTTTTAAACACGAGAGGCAACTGGTGTGGGTGTGTGTGGGCGGGGAGGGGTGGGGGGGCGGGGGCAGAGAGAGAGAGAGAGATAAAATGATACTCGGGGAGACAGAGACAAAGAGAATGAGAGAGCGAGAAAGAGAAATAGAATAAAAGTGAGAGAGCCACCTTCTTACCACCCTCCCTCACCACCCACCCAGCCTCGCTCTCCCTCAGCCATGATATTGCGTTATTATCATTGTTATTATTTTCATCGGTTCAATTTTGCGCCCCACGAAACACCTTTATTAGACAAGGTAATTATTGCGGTTGTGTTTACCTGTGTGATTCCTTGAAGGTGTTTTTTGTGTATAATGTTGCTGTTACTTTCACCCCCCTTTAACTTCTCTTCATTTCCTTCCTTCTAGTCCTCTCTTCTCCTCCTTCCAGTTCCCTTCAACCTCATCTTTCATCTCTCCAGGCTTTCTTCTACCTCCCTCCCTCCCTTTCTCCCTCTCTCCCCTCTTCTAGACTCTTCTTTCCTTCTTCCCCTCCTTTAGTCCCTCCATTCCTCCCTCCCATCGTCCCTCCCAACTAACTCTCTTTCTGCTTCACCTCTCCCAATCTTTCTCTCCCTCCAGCTCCCCATCTCCTGACTTAATTTTCTTACCCTTCCTTCCATCTCTTCCCTCCCTCCCTTCCACCCCTACCCTCTTCCCTCTTTACCTTCCACCCCTCACCTCTTCCCTCTTTACCTTCCACCCCCCACCTTCCACTTCTTTCTTACCCTTCCTCCCTCCTATTCTCTCTTCATTTCCACCCACCCACACTTCAACCACCTCTTCTGTCCTCCTCCTCCTCCTCTTCCTCTTCTTCTCCCTCCTCCTCTTCCTCCTCCTCCGTGATGCAGGTCTCGTCGTCCCACTTAGCAGCGGAAGTAACAGCTCAGCGACTTGTTACCTGGGCGGCTGCTTCTTCCCCCCCTCATTATCACCTCTTCTTCTCCTCCTCCTGCTACTTCTCTTCCTTCTTCTTTCTTTCTCTTTCGCCTGGACATTTCCCTCCACCTTCTGCTTCTTTCTCTTTCTTTATCACGTCTCCTCCTCTTCCTCGTTTTCCCACTTCTTCTCCCCTTCCTCCTCCTCTTCTCCCTCTTCCTTCTCCTCCTCTTCTTTTTCACTCTTCCTTCTCCTCCTCCTTGTTATCTCTTTTTCGCCGGGTTATTTCTCTCTTTGGATAGTTTCTCTCTATTCTTTTCCTCTTCTTCATTCGTGTTACTTCTCTCCCTATTATGCCTCTCTCCCTCCATCTTCAATTTCTATTCGTCCATATTTGTCTCCGTCTTTCTTCTCTCTCTACATCTTCCTTCATTATCTCTTCTTCTTGCCACCTCGTTCACTGCCTATTTTCTTCTTTCCTTTACTTCCGCCATCATCATATTCCCCACCTCCTCATTTTATTCGTCTTTTCTAGTAGTTTTTAGTCATATTGTGAATTATTCCATTTCTCTGTAAAATCTGTTATTTCTAATTAATATGTTTAGGTATATCTGGAAATTATTATTATTATTATTATTATTATTATTATTATTATTATTATTTTTATTATTATTATTATTATTATTGTCGTTGTATTGTTATTTTCACCACTATTACATTGCATACGTTCATATTACATTCCCCCAACTCCAGCCTTAACATATATATGAATGTTTATTCACCTTTATTCACATTTTAATTAAAACTGATTTTTGTGTCAACTAAATAACAAGAACAACAATTTACCTTTTTTTTATGTTTCGGTCTTAATCATATCTTGTGGTCCGCTACACACAATAATATAACTAATTGACAAACTGGTGACCCTTGACAGTAAAATACATGAACTGTTATTTAAGCCTCTTACATCCGGGTCACCGACCATTACTGTTTATTATTAGTGTACCTCTGTGTTGATGGTACAGTGGTGGTGGTGGTACAGTGGTGGTACAGTGGTGGTGGTGGTACAGTGGTGTTGATGGTACAGTGGTGGTGGTACAGTGGTGGTACAGTGGTGTTGGTGGTAATGATTTGAAATAACTTTGTTTACATAAAAGGCCTCCCCTCCCCCCCCCCTCCCCCCACCTCCCCTCTCTATCTCTCATTATTTTCTTTTTCCCCTCACTCACTCACTCACTCACTCACTCACTCACTCACTCCACTTGGACAACAATGACCCAGGTTCTAATCACAATCTTGAGCTTGTTGTGTGATCATCGTCCTTAGGTTTGGTCTCATCAAAGCTACACAATATATATGGAAGGTGATGGTTTGACTCCTCACCAGGTGTATTATATTTTTATTAACGACCTCCCGTTCTAATTGGCTTCTCCTGAGCGCTCGTTGTAAAAAAAAAAATTATCTTGGCTTCGTTATAAGTCTCTCTCTCTCTCTCTCTCTCTCTCTCTCTCTCTCTCTCTCTGACGTAAAGAAGATAGGGAGAGAGCCGCCTCAAGGTGTAGTTGTTTAGAGTCTTGGGGTAATTTGGACGCCATTGTAGCTGTCAAGCATCACACGTTCAGCTGTCACTCAGGAAGAAACATAAACACGAGAGAAATTTGTCGCTCCGTTGACTGTGTCCTTGTCATGCTGCCGGCGAAGAGGAGGGAACAGGTGGGGAGAAATGACTCTTATTAATTACAGGTATAAGGGTGAATTTTTACCTGTTTATTGATGATTAAATGATGAGAAATAAAGGGAAAATTAGAAAGAATATTTGATTTTTTTCTTTATATAACTCAAGAGGGTGTTATAAAATATATCTACCTGTGAACGACAAACAGCCTTATATATTAAGTTCTTAAGAGTGAAAATTACCTGCTTATGGAAAGATCACTCGATGAGAAAGACAAAATAGAATAGTTCATCTTTTTTTTTAAATATATAACTCGGAGGTAGAGGGTGTTATAATATGTATCTACCTAAGAACGATAAACAGCCTTATATATTATGTTCTTAAGTTCGAATATTCCTCATTTTTAATACAGCTAGGGCAAGAAGACTGAGCCGAGGGATAAGCGACTCTGGGTTTCAGGGACGTAAGGGCGAATATTCCTCAGCCAAAGGTTAAGGATGATCATGTGTGATAAAAAGATTCAGAACTAAGGGTTAAACTGCCCTACGTCACGAGAGTAAAGGGGTCATTATCCCTCGGTAGCAGGAAGACCATATTGGCCCTTAAAGACTACATTCACCCTTATGGACTATAATGACCTATAAAGGCTACATTAACCCTTAAAGACTACATTCACCCTTATGGACTATAATGACCTTTAAAGACTACATTAACCCTTAAAGACTACATTAACCCTTAAAGACTACATTAACCCTTAAAGACTACATTAACCCTTAAAGACCACATTAACCCTTAAAGAGTACATTAACCCTTAAAGACTACATTAACCCTTAAAGACTACATTAACCCTTAAAGACTACATTAACCCTTAAAGACTATAATGACCCTTAAAGACTACATTAACCCTTAAAGACTACATTAACCCTTAAAGACTACATTAACCCTTAAAGACTACATTAACCCTTAAAGACTATAATGACCCTTAAAGACTACATTAATTCTTCACTTTTTTCAGGTGTTTTCTTTGCTAGTAATGTTTTTTTTTCACATTTTTGTTTTCTTTTATTTCTCCCTTATTTATTTGTTTTTATTTTCTGTTGTTCATTAATATTTTTCCGTGCCTTTAGGTAATTTTCTTTTTGTTTATTTTGAGAGGAAAACTGAATTAAATTTTGAGATTCTTGTTCAAGTTGGTACACTGGACAGAAACCTGGACAGTTATCTGTTGGACAAAATGTCACTGAAACAAAATTTTATCGGACAAAGATTCACAGATAAATTTGTATTGAAAAGAATTAGGTTAAGTAAAATTGGGTTAGAGTGGGTTTGCTTAGGTTGGGTTAGATTAAGTTAAGTAAAATAAAGACAGGTTAGGTTAGGTTAGGTTAGTTTGAAATTTTCTTCCTCCATCCCACCCCTCTCCTCTCCCCCCCCCCTTCCTTCCTCCCTCCCTCCCTCCCACCCCTTCCTCTTCCCTCCCTTCCTCCCACTCCCTTCCTCTATTCCCCCTTCCTTTCATTTTTAAATAGATTTTAAACTCATAAAACGAGAGTCCAACAGACACGCCTCCCCCTCCTCCTCCTCCTCCTCCTCCTCCTCCTCCTCCTCCTCCTTCTTCTTTTCCTCCTACCTCTCATACCCATCCTACTTCCGTAAGCCTTTCAGGGGTACAAGACGGATGCCTTCCTCTGGTCTTTCAGGACGGAGGGTCGTTAGTGACAGGTCATCCCCATCACCACCCTCCCTCCCTCCCTCCCTCCCTCCCTCCCTCCCTAACCTCGCTACACCCCCTCCCCCTTACCCCTAAGATACCTCTCTGTCCCCTAACCTCCTTTCTCTACCATTTGATAGCCCCTTACTTAGCCACACTCTTCCTTCCCTTAAACCCCTCCCCTAAAGCCCCTTCCCTTGTTGTGTTTATTGCTGTGGTTGTTGTTGATGTTATGATGTTATTGCTGTTGTGGTTGATGTTATTGTTGTTAGGTTAGGTTTTGTTGCAGTTGATGACCCAGATTCCAAAAGCTTAATCCCTGAGTCAGCTTGAACGATTATAAAATTTTCTCAGATGTGAATCATAATTCTCGAGTTCTCTTCCCCCTTGTTTGTCGAATATTATGTGAGGGTCATAACAGACTCAAATAAAACGCTATTATCCGCCCAATTGTCCAGAGTATTTACATAAAGTTCATATCGTCGGCAGTTATCAAGATCATTAACATAAATTGGAGGTGATTTTCTGAGAATTGCAAAATGTATCGTGGTATATCAAAGTTAATAGTGCTGCTAATTACCATTTCTATGAGCATGATTACACCTGGACTTCTGTTGAATTATGAGAAATATCGGCGTTTAATATTTTTAGTTATTATTTTTTATTATTGTTATTATACGCCAGGGTAAAGATATTATTATTAAGGTGTGTTTAGCATAAGACAATGATCATGGTGGTAGTGGTGATAGTGGTGGTATTGGTGATAGTGGTGGTATTGATGGTGGTGGTGGTGATAGTGGTAGTATTGGTGGTGATAGTGGTCGTATTGGTGGTGGTGGTGAAGATGGTGGTGGTGATAGTGGTGAAGGTGGAGATGGTTGATCACTTGTTTTATAAAATAGTAAATCTCGCGTTATCTGTCGCTTATACGTGTAACTTACTCCGTCTCGCTGCCACTGAAGTCCACACCGCTCTCCACTCTCAGCACTTCCCTTCATCATCGAGTGTTACTTCTCTTCTCTTCTTTTCTCTTCTCTTCTCTTCTCTTCTCTTCTCTTTTCTCTTCTCTTCTCTCTTCTTTTTTCTCTTTCCTTCTCTCTTCTTTCTTCTCACTCCAGGTAATATTCATATCTCTCTCTCTCTCTCTCTCTCTCTCTCTCTCTCTCTCTCTCTCTTCTCCAGGTAACATATGCATATACACATAATTGTATATCCATGTTAACAGCGGGGATCAGAACAGGTTTGGAACTCGATTAAAAAGTATTAAAATATATGACAATCAATATAACAATATTTGGACGTGGGGGAAAAACTGATGAAATAGAACCAAAAGAAAAAAGAAAAGAGTTAGTTTTGGGTGATACGAGGAACAAATATGAAGAGGATAAGACTCAAACAGGATGAAAACAGGAATAGAAAGGGATTATACGGGATTATCACGCGGTGACAACAGGACTAAGCCGTGGCAAAGACTGGGTGGGAACTGGAATAGAACGTGTATAAGACTGGATGGGAACTGGAATAGAACGTGTATAAGACTGGATGGGAACTGGAATAGGACGTGTATAAGACTGGATGGGAACTGGAATAGAACGTGCATAAGACTGGGTGGGAACTGGAATAGAACGTGTATAAGACTGGATGGGAACTGGAATAGAACGTATATAAGACTGGATGGGAACTGGAATAGGACGTGTATAAGACTGGGTGGGAACTGGAATAGAACGTGTATAAGACTGGATGGGAACTGGAATAGAACGTATATAAGACTGGATGGGAACTGGAATAGGACGTGTATAAGACTGGATGGGAACTGGAATAGAACGTGTATAAGACTGGATGGGAACTGGAATAGAACGTATATAAGACTGGATGGGAACTGGAATAGGACGTGTATAAGACTGGATGGGAACTGGAATAGAACGTGTATAAGACTGGATGGGAACTGGAATAGAACGTGCATAAGACTGGGTGGGAACTGGAATTGGACGTGTATAAGACTGGGTGGGAACATGTATACAACGTGAATAAGACTGGATGGGAACTGGAATAGGACGTGTATAAGACTGGGTGGGAACATGTATAGAGCGTGAATAAGACTGGATGGGAACTGGAATAGGACGTGTATAAGACTGGACTGAAATAGGAATAGACTAGAAGAATAGATTTGAAACATTTAAAACGCGACTGAGTATAAGATTGAATGGAAACATGACTGATGCGGAAATATGATGGGACTAAAACGAGTATAAGACAGGATTAGAATTCTATCTAGTGTCCTTTATACAGCACCCTCCTCCTCCTCCTCTCCTCTTCTCTTCCTCCCTTCTTCTCCTATTCTCCTCTCCTCCTCCTATCCCTCTCTTCCTCCCTCCCCTGCCCCTCTTTCTATCCTCCTCCTCCTCTTCCTCCTCCTCCTCCCTCTTTCTCCCTCTCCTACCCACCCCTCCTCCTCCTCCTCCTCCTCCTCCTCCTCCTCTTTCTCCCTCTCCTACCCACCCTCCTCCTCCTCCTCCTCCTCCTCCTCCTCCTCCCTCTTTCTCCCTCTCCTACCCACCCCTCCTCCTCCTCCTCCTCCCATGTCTTCCTCCGTGTTAATGCTCACCGACTTACACCTCCTCTTTCATTAATTTTGTGGCAGATGCTGGTGGAGGAAGGAGGAAGAGGAAATATAAGAAAGTAAAGGAGAGAGTCGTGAATGGAATGGTTTATAAGGGAGGGAAGGAAGGGGAGTGAAGTACAGTAGAGCAGAGGGAGGAATAGAAGGGGGAGGAAGAAGAGGAGAGAAAGGGAGAGAGATTAAAGGGAGAGACATGAGTAGATTATATGATGAGAGAGGGAAGAAGGGATTAGGGAACAGGAAGAGGAAAGGAGGGAAAAAAGGAAGAGATATGTGATAGGATTTAATAATAAGAGACGGAAGGAGGGAACAGTGAGCGGCAAAGGAAGGAAAAGGAAATATAGGAAGAGGCAAAGTGATGAAGGTAGGAAGGAACGAAAGGCAAGTAAGAGAGAGACAGGGAAGAGGAAAGACATGTGTAGTTTGTTGTGAAGGAAGGAGGGGGCGACGGGTGTGATAAAGGAAAAGAAGTGAAGGAGAAATATGTAAATACAGTTTTAGTTTACGATGATAAGGACAAACAGATGTAGAGAGAGAGAGAGAGAGAGAGAGAGAGAGAGAGAGAGAGAGCAAAAAATAAAATGGTACAAACAAAATACAACTGAATTAAATGGAAATGAGGAAATACTTTTAAGAAAATACACACCTTCGGACACCTGCCAGCTGATAGTAATTACCAGGTGTACAGTATATAAATATTTATAGTTCCTTCATTCATATAAAAAATCACAACTCATTAATATTTATCTATACCTTTGTTGTTGTTGTTAGAGCTACGGTGTGTGTGTGTGTGTGTGTGTGTGTGTGTGTTGAGCTACAAGGTAGTCTTTATCCGGAGGTTCAAACGAGGAATAATTATCGTAAACTAAGACGTCAGAATACACGTAACTTCTTGACTTAAGGTAAAAACACGACAATTATATGAGAATTAAATTAAGACTGTATAACTAGATACGTTCACTTAGCGTCGGACATAATGAACGTGTAGTGTATTTTAAACTAGTTACTACGTTCACTAACGACAGTTCTTTTTTGAAAGGTTTTTACCATGTTATTTTTGCTAGGTGAACGTAACTAGTCAAGGTGGAGTCTCAATGTTAGTTTAATGCTATTTATCGTATGGTAAATCTTAATTCAACTGTACTGTATTTTCCCTTAAATCAGGTAGTTGGAGGGGTTTTTACGTTACCTTAAATAAACTAGTTAGTGGCTACTGTTTGTACGTTAGGGACTAATTTTTTGTACTTTCCCTTAAATCAACTAGTTCGAGCTATTTTTGTACGATATATCAGCTATTAAGGGCTATTTTTGTACTTTACCTAAAATCAACTAGTTCGAGCTATTTTTGTACGATATATCAGCTATTAAGGGCTATTTTTGTACTTTACCTTAAATCAACTAGTTCGAGCTATTTTTGTACGATATATCAGCTATTAAGGGCTATTTTTGTACTTTACCTTAAGTCAACTAGTTAGAGGCTATTGTTTGTACGTTAAATCAACTAGTTACAGGCTATTTTTTTTGCGTAGGTTCGTTACTTTAATTCAACTAGATTGGTGCCTTTTGACATTAATATTTACGAGAAAAAAATTAAAGGTACGAGAATCAACTTATTGTATATACCAATTATATATTAAAACTACCTAACAAAAATAATAAACGTTGACCCAAAGTAAGAAACGTTGACCCAAAGTAAGAAACGTTGATCCAAAGTAGCAAAACGTTGACCTAAAGTAAGAAACGTTGACCCAAAGTAACAAAACGTTGACCTAAAGTAAGAAAAGTTGACCCAAAGTAACAAAACGTTGATCTAAAGTAAGAAACGTTGACCCAAAGTAACAAAACGTTGACCCAAAGTAAGAAACGTTGACCCAAAGTAGCAAAACGTTGACCTAAAGTAAGAAACGTTGACCCAAAGTAACAAAACGTTGACCCAAAGTAAGAAACGTTGACCCAAAGTAAGAAACGTTGATCCAGAGTAGCAAAACGTTGACCTAAAGTAAGAAACGTTGACCCAAAGTAACAAAACGTTGACCTAAAGTAAGAAACGTTGACCCAAAGTAACAAAACGTTGACCCAAAGTAAGAAACGTTGACCCAAAGTAGCAAAACGTTGACCTAAAATAAGAAACGTTGACCCAAAGTAGCAAAACGTTGACCTAAAGTAAGAAACGTTGACCCAAAGTAACAAAACGTTGACCCAAAGTAAGAAAAGTTGACCCAAAGTAAGAAACGTTGATCCAAAGTAAGAAACGTTGACCCAAAGTAAGGAACGTTGACCCAAAGTAAGAAACGTTGACCCAAAGTAAGAAACGTTGACCCAAAGTAAAATTAAAGAGTGAATAAAAACATGATGTAAAAAGCTTCAAAATTTGCGAATCAATTTTTAAGTTTGTTGTTCTTTATGACATTTATCATCCCCAGGTGTGCGTCACATATTGATTAATGATTCACCTGTTCAGAAAGTTACCTCTCAACTCCTTCCTGAAGTTTGTGTGTGTGTGTGTGTGTAGTGAGAGAGAGAGAGAGAGAGAGAGAGAGAGAGAGAGAGAGAGTTTAGACGTGTAGACAGACAGACACAGACAGACAGACAGACAGACAGACACACACAGACAGAGACAGAGAGGGGTAAAATTTCACTACAACGACATTTGAAATATAAAGAAGAAAAACGAAGAATGAAATAAATTAAGAACGAACGGAAGAAACAAAGAAAGAAGGAAGGAAGGAAGGAAGGATATTACACACGAACACATGGCGTCTCGTTTCACACATGGCGACAACCTGCCGCCCTCTCACAGTGATAAATACATTCGCCTCGCCAGAATAACTCACACACGGTTTGAATAATTTCCTCTAATATCAGATGCCTTCTAACTTTGTTTCAGATGCAATTTTCAACCCAGTCCGCTTGATAATTGATTCGATCATTCTGGCTGGGGTCCGTATGTAATGAAGTCTATTTAACAATGTATTGATTTTACTACGTTGTATTTTGTATTTTTGTATTTTTGGGGAGGGAGGGAGGGAGGGAGGGGGAAGGGGGCATTGGATGACACGGTTATGCAAAGTGACAGTAAAGGTGAATTTATATTTTTATTAGTTTGTATAGTGTTCAGGATTGTTTTTTGTAATAGTAGACGTAGTAGTAGTAGTAGTAGTAGTAGTAGTAGTAGTAAGAGGAGGAGAATAATAATAATAATAATAATAATAATAATAATAATAATAATGGTAGTAGTAGTAGTAATATCTCCGAAGCTGGCCGACAAATTATTGAACATTTCAGAGTTGAAGCTCATTTGGTGATCACATTTAACACCTGAAGAGTTTCGTGGCTTGAAATATTTTGGAAGTCGGATTTTTTTTTTTCGTGATTATGTGGGAGACAGGCAGAAAAAAAATCAAAGTTGGGCTTCTCAAAGAATATTCGATAATTTATTTTTCTGCTTATTTAAGGGATGAAGGGGCTGAATTATTGGTGTATTTTAAAAATTTAATTTATTTTTTTATTTTTTATTTGTTTAATTTTTCTCGTTATTTGTTTTATGTTGTTTGGTTATTGTTGTTGTTGTTTTTAATTTGTGATGGTGGTGGTGGCGGCGGTGGTAGTGGTGGTGATGGCGGTGGTGGTTAGTGGTGGTGGCAGTGGTGGTGATGGCGGTGATAGTGAGGCCCAAGGAGGGTGTCCCCCCCCATCTTCAGGAACCTGATTTGCATACCCCCCACCTGTGAGTGATTGCCTGCGGTATTCTGATTGGTCGAGCCGTTTCCAGCCATTATCTTCCGAAAATGAATTAACGGAATTACATATTGAAACTGTGGATAGGTGGAGGGGGGAGGAGGAGGAAGAAGAGAGGCCTTTCCCCCCTCCACCCTCCTTTGTCTTCCTTTTTCTCCCCACTCCCTTCTCCCGTCTCCCCCCCCCACCTCTCCCTCCTCCTCCCTGTCCTCTCCCCCACTCCCTCTCCTCTTTCCTTCTCCCTTCTTCCCTCATCCCTGCTCCCCCCCTCTTCATCCTCTCTCTCTCTCTTGTACTATTATCACGTTTCTCATCCACATTATTTCGTCACAGCAAAAAACAATAATAATCATTGCGTTACATACAGGGTGTCGCAGAAGTCGCTTTATCGAGAATAACCATGTGGGGGGGGGGGGGACGACGACTTATGCGCCACCCGGTATAAATGTATATAAGCTGTTAATGAGGGGACAGGTGAACATGGTACGAGACTTAGTGCCTTGTTATATAATGTATGGTGTGTAAAAGAGAGGTGGTAGACTCTTACCTTCTGATGGTCTCTCTCTCTCTCTCTCTCTCTCTCTCTCTCTCTCTCTCTCTCTCTCTCTCTCTCTCTCTGTTCCTCCATTCCTTCCATTGTTATTTTTTTTTTTAGATTTTTCCGTCCGTTTCTTTGTTTTCCCGTCTGTCCGTTCGGTTTTTTTTCTGTCTGTGCGTCCGTCCGTCCCTTCTTTCATTCCTCTGTCCGTCCGTCCGTCCGTCCGTCCGTCTTGGATCATGGTTACAAAATATTTCTAGCGTGGGTGAATTAATCTTGACCACACGTACCCATCACCTCAATATTCTCCCGGGCCTGGGTTAGGTTAGGTTAGGTTAGGTTAGGTTTGGTTAGGTTAGGTTTGGTTAGGTTAGGTTAGGTTAATTTTTAGATTAGGATAAGTTAGTATACTTTAGAATAAGATAAAGGTTAAGATGGGTTAAGTTAGGTTAGGTTAATGCACACGTAAAAACTAGTGGGTGTATAAGATATGTCACCATGGATATATTCACCAGTCCATCACACGGTACTTGATTTCAAGTCCTGATTAGCTTTTGAAGGTCATGAGGTCAGAGGTCACAGGGAGGAATCAAAAGGTCAAAAGAGCAAAGGGGGAAGGGGAGGGGGGGGTGGTAGCCTCTGCTCACATGTTCTTTATTTATTAATTTTGAAACTTCAGCTGGAGTGGAGTGAAGGACTGGTGTGTGTGTGTGTGTGTGTGTGTGTGTGTGTGTGTGTAATCAACTCTGAAATGAATACACTGGCGAGGGTGTACTTGTCGACGGTGAAACAGCTCTTCAGGATACTTAATTACCATGTTAAAAGGGAATAAACCAATACTAGTTACTGACAGGTAATGAGATACGAGAGATCATTTACCTGGCCAACCACTTTACACCTTAATAAGAAAAGAATTGTAGATGTGAAAACGAACCGGAGGAAATATGTTTGTTTTTTTTCAGGTGAGGGAATCTAACAAATTAAAGAAAATTAAATAACACACACACACACACACACACACACACACACACACACACACACACATCTATATCACTTTCCTGGTCATCAAAACTACAATACGACTTTGTATAAATTTCGTATTTTTTTTGTTTTTTTTTTCACCTGGCGAAAATATAAATAGATACATTTCTCTTGTTTTATAAATTAATGTCCATAATTAATCCAAGTTGATTAGGGTGATTAAGTCGGGCCAATTGCTTGTGTGGTGTTAGTGTGTGGTGTTTGTGTGTGGTGTTTGTGTGTGGTGCTAGTTGTGTGGTGTTTGTGTGTGGTGTTTGTGTGTGGTGTTAGTGTGTGGTGTTAGTGTGTGGTGTTTGTGTGTGGTGTTAGTTGTGTGGTGTTGGTGTGTGGTGTTATTGTATGGTGTTAATGTATGGTGTTAGTGTGTGGTGTTAGTGTGTGGTGTTAGTGTGTGGTGTTAGTTGTGTGGTGTTAGTTGTGTGGTGTTAGTGTATGGTGTTAGTTGTATGGTGTTAGTGTATGGTGTTAGTTGTATGGTGTTAGTTGTATGGTGTTAGTGTGTGGTGTTATTGTATGGTGTTAGTTGTATGGTGTTAGTGTGTGGTGTTAGTGTATGGTGTTAGTGTATGGTGTTAGTTGTATGGTGTTAGTGTGTGGTGTTAGTGTATGGTGTTAGTGTATGGTGTTAGTGTATGGTGTTAATGTGTGGTGTTAATGTGTGGTGTTAGTGTATGGTGTTAGTGTATGGTGTTAGTGTGTGGTGTTATTGTATGGTGTTAATGTATGGTGTTAATGTGTGGTGTTAGTGTATGGTGTTAGTGTATGGTGTTAGTTGTATGGTGTTAGTGTGTGGTGTTAGTGTATAGTGTTATTGTATGGTGTTAGTTGTATGGTGTTAGTGTGTGTGGTGTTATTGTATGGTGTTAATGTATGGTGTTAGTTTTGTGATATTACCTGTATGGTATTAGTGTTAATTACCATCATTAATATTAACTTACCTATTTTATAATGAATTAATTAGCAAATTTCAAGGTTGGACAAACCTTGTACAGGTGGCCCCGGGCGAGGCTGGACGGCACCACCAAAAAACTCTCCACCGAATTTACTGAACCTCCACTAATTTTCAGTTTGAGATCCGTATATATATATGTGTGTGTGTGTGTGTGTGGTGTGTGTGTGTGTGTGTGTGTGTGTGTGTGATTTGTTTCTTTGTTTGTGTGTGTTTGTTTTTGTTTAATGCCTGGATTTAGTCTTTGAAACTTATTTCTTATTCCTGGGTTATCTTAGTTGACCTTACCTTAGCTTAACATTGCTTAACGTATCTTATTGAGGTTTTTTTGTAGTTAAATATGTTAGATTCCGTGGTAAAAGAATTATGGTTTAACCTTTTCAAGACTGATAGATTATAACCCATTAAAGGCGATGGGTAGACAATGCCAAAACGCGTCTTGCATACCACGACGCTAAAACCTTCTACACCTCCGGCCGTTGTTTACAGCCTATGTTGTTGTCGTCCAGCTTACCTGTAATGGGTCACGTTGTGGAGCACTTTGTTGTGACGCTTACACTGATCTTTGGACCTCTGTATGTAATGTGTCTCCGTCAGAACCTTCCAATTCACATTCTCAATCTCGCACTCTCTCTCGTGTGTGTGTGTGTATGTGTGTGTGTGTGTGTGTGTGTGTGTTTACCTTAACTACTTGTTGAGGACGATGACTCAATTCACCTCTCTTGAAGACGATAACTGCCTTAGGATTAGATAAATTTATATTGTCTTAAATATATAGTTAAAAATAGACCTCTAGTACGATTTTCATTATATTTTCTCCGCCGCCATTTCCTCCCTTAGTATACTGTACAAGGAGACTGAGAGAGAGATACGGTTTCTCATCTCAAGTGGGAGAAATATATCGTAATATATTTTTCAGAATTCAGTCGTAAGTTTATCAATCGTTACCAGCATTATTTTTGTTTTTTTTTTACATTTTTTTTTCTTTGTTTCTTCGAATTTTTTTTTTATGCGATTCATCATCCTGTCTGTCTGTCTGTCTGTGTCTGTCTGTGTCTGTGTGTATTTTTTTCTCTCTTTTTTAGAACCTTAGAGCTCTGTAAGGAACCATGAGTGTGTTAATCCCTCCCACTCGTTCCTCTCACTCTCCGTTAATCTCCCACTCACGCCGGCGATAATCCGGTTAATCCAGCCAGATTCTTTCATTATTAATTCCCTACCCTCCTCTCTCTCTCTCTCTCTCTCTCTCTCTCTCTCTCTCTCTCTCTCTCTCTCTCTCTCTCTCAACCCAATGTCGCTTATACACAACGGATAATTTCAAGACGTGTACAGGACGGTTTTAAAACGTGTATAGGACATTATTACGTTTTTTTTTATTAGGTCCTGGTCATCATATTAAATTAGGGTTAAGTTAGATCGGGTTCGATAAGTTCGATTAATTATAAGCTAGTGAGTTAAGTTTTAGTGTAGGTTAGGCTCTAGATGTAGGTTTAAGTCAGGTGAAGTTAAGTTTAAACTAAGTTGGGATTGCAAGGTTAGATTATTCTTAATTAAGGTAAGCTAGGGTAGGCTTAATTGTTGTTACAAAGTCATTTATTTGTCTAATCGAAAATTTTTGTTCTGTTGATGCACCGGATTTGGAGGGAATTAATGTAACAATAAGGAACATTTCGGAACTAATCAGCACAGGCCACGCCCTCACAAACGTGGATTTGGTTACGTCGCGTCTTAGACAAGTATAATTGGTTATTGTTCCCACCTGTCTCCCTCCGTCAGGTGGTTCCTCTTCCAGGGTAATTAACAGATGATTCTCTGATGACTAATTATCCCACGTCAGATCTATAAAATTTACCTAATTAGTGCAGTTACCTGTCATTCTCGATAGCACCACCTGGAGGAATCAGCTGATGCCACTAGGTGTAAACAAGGTTGATTACAATGGCACACTCACCTTTCTCTAGTTAATTACCTCGTGCTGAGATTTATTTTTAATAATTTTATTTTGTCTAGACGTGAAATGATGAAACTATTCAACTATGTAATATGTCAATCGTCGCTCGTATGTCTGTGTGTTAGTGTGTCTGTATCAGTCGTTTTGTCTGTATTCATCTTGTCTGTCAGTTAATATGTCGTATGTAAGGCATTTTGTCTTTGTATTCACACACCACAATACGAAGACTCCCTGGAGGTGAATGAGATCCAGGTAGGTAGGAAACATTCACTCCCTGGGTCACCATTATACCGAGGCGCTGGAACAAATAGCTCGACGCTTTAATTTCTCAGGTGGTTTCAATGAGCCTGTACCCAGCTCATTCAGGAACTAAATGTTGGTTGGTGCTCCAGGCTCACAAAGTCTCTGATCCAATTAGGACAAAGTAGTAATGAGGGTTGAGGTTCCTGTACTTTCCCTCTTTTTTGTATTCCCGTAAGCCTGCTCACCCCGTCTCTCACCCTTGCTACAGTGTAGGGAAGATAGTGAACACCAACCAGGGTGTTTACCATTCGTCCAGGAGGTCAGCGTGAGTCTGTTTTGGACGCTTCTTATCGGATATATTAAAACTCTTTATCATATGAGATGTTTATGATATTGAATTCGTATTTTTGTGTATGTATGATGTTTCCTATATCACGTTACATATGTAGTGTTTCAAATACCGTATATATTTTGTCAATTTATGTGATGGATGTTAGATATAAACCGTGTTAATTGTTCACCATATGAATTGTGTCATACCATGTTCAACACATTTCCACGGGTCGTCTTTGCGGGTTCAGATATTTATACAAACTTTCAATGGTCAACACATCGAGGGGTTTCCTATTTTTGTCGCCATTCGCGGTTAAATATTAATTCTCGTTTTTGGCGTGGAAATTGCGTTTGACGGTGACGTTATTGTATTGTCGCTTTGTATCGAAAATTTAGCGTAATTAATTTGTCCTTTGTCATGCAGAATCATGTCCACATCAACAATGAATAGCAATTAGTGATTTACACGCACTTTGGGGTGTCAGTCCGTGTGATTTTGTTTTTGTGATTTTTCGGTGAATCTGTGATGGTGAAACACCCTATATATAATAACAAACTGACGAACTGTAAATTTTAAACACGGGTTTTGACTGCATCGTTCATTCAGCTTTCTCTTAATAATAATAATAATAATAATAATAATAATAATAATAAAAATAATAATAATAATAATAATAATAATCCGTCACTATCACAGGAATATGCGACAGGTGTTGTGGTTTTTCGTCACCTGTTACTATGGACCACCTATTAACACCTGGGCATCAAACACACGCTCTGTGGGTGATCTTAAGGGCATAGGATCTCAAATACAGTCCATGGTGTAACTCAGAAGGTAGAGAGATATGGATGGCGGTGATGTAGAGGCCGAGGAAGGTGAAGTGTGGCGTGTTGAAACCTTGGGGATTATTTTGTTGTCGTACGTTTGATTCTGTCGTGTGTACTTATAAACTTATGAAATGTGAATTTGTCCAAGTACTTTTTAGACGCCTTGACTCTCTCTCTCTCTCTCTCTCTCTCTCTCTCTCTCTCTCTCTCTCTCTCTCTCTCTCTCCACAACACTATTTTCAACATTTTTTTTGTCAAATAATCGGGTGGTGCCCAAAAGTCGTTATACAAAATTACCACCGAAAGATCACATGAATCTTTTATATGTCCTGTCAATTCCCTCTTCCCCTCCCTCCCCCTTCCTTCCTCCCTCCCTCCCATCCCCCTTTCCTGCTCCTCTCTCACCTTTCCATTCCTCCCTCCATTACTCCCCTCCTCCATTCCTCACCCTCTCCATTCCACCCCCTTCCTCCATTCCCCCTTCTCCTCTCGCCCCCTCTCCTCCTCCCTCACACCCTTTCCCCTCTCTCACCCCTTTTCCCTTCTCTCACACCCTTTCCCCTCTCTCACCCCCTTCCCTCTCTCTCTCCCCCCCTCACCACCTCCATTCCACCCCCTTTCCGCCACACCACATACCTTCCCTCGCCCCCCCCCCCCCTGACTCCCCTCCCTAAAAAAAAAAAGAACTTTTCCTTCCTGCATAAATTTGAAAGTTAAAATAACTCTATGCTAAAGTTGGCCATTTTCTGTATAACAAAGTTGAGAAGGTAGCAGAGCGTGTTGGGCAATCAAGACAATTGGGGGAGAGACAGACATACATATTCTATCATATATTTGTCTGTCTTTGTCTGTCTTTGTCTGTCTGTCTGTCGGAGAAGGAGGCGGATCATTGTGCTGATGCGGGTGTTTTTTTTATATTTCCGCTGTTTTTATATTTTTTTTTTATTTTTCTTCTTCCTCCTCTTTATTTTCTTCTTCCTCTTCCTCCTCTTCATTTTCTTCTTCCTCTTCTTCTTACTGATAAAAAACAACAACATTTACTCCTTTATCTACTTGTCTGTCCTTCCGTCCGTCCGTCCGTCTTTTGTCAGGTGGTGGTGATTGGTAGAGGTGATGGTGGTGATGGTAGTGGTGATGGTGATGTGATGGCTGTGATGATGGTGATATCGCCGCTACTAATGCTCCTCCTGGCGACACACACACACACACACACACACGTGCATATTCCATTATATTTGTCGTGCCTCTGCCTGGCGAGTTACCGACCGTCACCATCTTCACCATTAACTCTGTGTGTGTATGTGTGTGTGTGTATGGGGGGTGTACACTGGGAGGGACGATGGGAATTTCAACGACAGATGGGGCAGTGGTGGGAGTAATATAATTGTCACTGATTGTGGTATAACATTTGTGACGGTGTGATAGTTGTGGCGGTGTGACGGTTGTGGCGGTGTGACGGTTGTGGCGGTGTGACGGTTGTGGCGGTGTGACAGTTGTGGCGCTGTGACGGTTGTGGCAGTGTGACGGTTGTGGCTGTGTGACGGTTGTGGCGGTGTGACGGTTGTGGCGTTGTGACGGTTGTGACGGTGTGATAGTTGTGGCGGTGTGACGGTTGTGGCGGTGTGACGGTTGTGGCGGTGTGACGGTTGTGGCGGTGTGACAGTTGTGGCGCTGTGACGGTTGTGGCAGTGTGACGGTTGTGGCGGTGTGACGGTTGTGGCGGTGTGACGGTGTGACGGTTGTGGCGGTGTGACGGTTGTGGCGGTGTGACGGTTGTGGCGGTGTGACAGTTGTGGCGATGTGACAATTGTGACCGTGTGACAGATAGCGGTGTGACAGTTGTGACCGTGTGACAGACATAGCGGTGTTAAAGTTGTGGGGGTGTGACTGTTGTGACCGTGTAACAGTTGTGGGGTGTGTGACAGTAGTGACCGTGTGACAGTTGTGGGGGTGTGACAGTAGTGACCGTGTGACAGTTGTGGGGGGTGTGACAGTAGTGACCGTGTGACAGTTGTGGGGGTGTGACAGTTGTGGGGGTGTGACAGCTGTGGGGGTGTGACAGTTGTGGGGGGTGTGACAGTAGTAACCGTGTGACAGTTGTGGGGGTGTGACAGTTGTGACCGTGTGACAGACATAGCGGTGTTAAAGTTGTGGGGGTGTAACAGTTGTGGGGGTGTGACAGTAGTGACCGTGTGACAGACATACCGTCGTGACAATTATCCTCAAAACTTTGTAATAATTATTGAAGTTCAAGTATTTTATTGAAGTTCACCAAACCTTTCATTAGGAATTATTTTGTTTAATGTTATTCGTGGCATCAACATGTGCGACATAACATCAAAGGTAGTGATTATGGTGTTATGTTTTAAAGGTAGGTGTGTGCGTGCGTGTTTGATCGATTGAATTATTTGTGATTGTAGTGTGTGTGTGTGTGTGTGTGTGTGTGTGTGTGTGTGCTTATATCTGTGTGTGTAGTAAGTATATGTAATTGTGATTGTACGAGTGTGTATTGTATTTATGGTTGTATATTTGTGTTTGTGTAAGTATGCGTATCTCTCGTTGAGTGTCTGTCGCGATTGATACTAGCTAGGGTGGTGGTTAATTGATTGAATAATTGGTTTACTGATTGTGATTGGTTGCTTCGATGAAAAACGGTCAGCACGAAATGGTTGTTAAAAGAAAGAGCAAAAGAAAGAACCAAACAAAAATACAGGAGACGAAAGAATAAAGTAAGGAAGAAGACCTGATTACTAACCTGCGAAAACTATGTCAACAAACTAATCAGTAAATTAATGAGCACGTAAGACCAGGTGTGTAAGTGATCACCCTACCTGTAAAAATGTATCATTAAAAGATGAGTGAAAGAATATAATGACAAATAAGGTTTATAAAGGTTAGTTTATTAGTGAATGTAATAATAAAGTGATAATTGATGTCATCTTTGATAATTGATGTCATCTTTGATAATTTATGTCATCTTTGATAATTGATGTCATCTTTGATAATTTATGTCATCTTTGATAATTGATGTCATCTTTGATAATTGATGTCATCTTTATAAGTAGATAAGTAAATGGATGTCATACCAGATATATAAGTCTTTTTAAATTGATAAATAGGTCTTAAAACTGAACATGAAAGTATTAGTAGTAATAGTTGTAGTATTATCAGTAGTAGTCCTAGTAGCAACAGTGGTGATAGTAGTAATTGTAGTGGTATAGTAGTAGTAGTAGTAGTAACAGTAGTAGTAGTAGCATTTGTAGTATTAGTAGTAACAGTAGTATTAGTAGTTTTAGTAGTAGTAGTACCCTCATAAGCATCACTAACTGCACTCCAGCTCCAGGAAAGAGAGAGAGAGAGAGAGAGTATTATAAGTCTATCAAATTATGTTTTCATGGTTGGCCTTTATGCATAAATAAGACCACACGGTTAAGGTCAAAGCGCTCAACTAATGGCAGCTGAGATGAAGTTAAATCACCACGATGAATTATTGTTCCGCTAATAGGTGTAAACTGGTAGAACCCAATGATTTCAAGACAGCTTTACACGTGAGGTAAATTTGGGGGTTTTGGCCAGGGAAAGGTTCTGTTGAGGCTCATGTTGACGTATAGCTTGTTTTAAAGTTAATGTTTTGTGTTTTTTTAGGTGTATAGTTTTCCGACATCAGATGAGGGTTGATTTGTTGCTTAAGGTGTAAGAGGTGTTTTGTTTTCGTGTTTTTTGTTAGTGTTTTTGTTTTCGTGTTTTTGTTCGTGTTTTTTAATGTACGTTTTATTAATATGGAGTAGTAAGTTATGTGGTACGGGTGCGTCTATAGGTACACACTGATACATACAGGTAACCTAGGTGATGCCTCTGGAGCTGGACTTTTTTTTTTTGGAGGGAGGGTGGAGCTCTTGGGGGCGGGGAGGGGCTCGGGAGGGGGGAGAGGAGGGGCTTTGAGGGGGCACTCTTACCACCTGGGCAGTTGTGATGGCGAAAGTTATACCCTTGTTTAGCATGACATCCCTTTATAACACTCGCTTGGTTTAACCCTGCCAGCGTGCCCAATCACGGATTTGTTTACATTCTTCTTTAACCAATCACAGCTTTGTTTACATTCTTCTATAACCAATCACTGCTTTGTTTTACATAACCATTCACAGTTTTGTTTTTATTCTTCTTTAGCCAATCACGGCCTCGTTTATTTTCTTTTATAACCAATCACGGTTTGGTTTACAATTTTTCCCAAAGAATCGCGGCTTCAGGTACCTTATTCTGAAATTTCCAGGCCGTCCTTCGCCAATGAAAACACACCATTATCATCTAGGCCAGAGGTATCCGTTTGAAATGGTCTCTCCCCACATGGTTGGTCGACCGTAACGCCGCGTCCTCAACACCTCAGCCTATCAGCATGTGAGTTGCTAAGCTCCTCCCACTTTGCTGCTTCAACAGTTATGGTTGGAATATCAATTTAGGTTGTTAGATTGGTCCAATCAGCGGAGAAATGACAGACCCGTAACGTGGCTGATGGTAAACTGGGGGCGACTCTGACTGAAATGTAATTCTAATTCAAAGGCAGGTCATCTATTTTAGAACGAGGAGATAAGGACGAGACGTTGAAATATGACTCTAATTCAAATTCTAACTTCTGTAATTTCAATAGAACATCAAGGTAATGATAAGGATAGTACAGGTATAAATGATGTCATACAGTGAAAGATAAAACGTGTGGTGGATCCTTACACGTATCAGCCCCTTCCGTGTGTTATGTGGATATAGTATTGTGTGTGTTGTTAAGTCACGTCTTTATTGTATATTTTTCAGCGATAGATCTATAATGGAGTATTCTGGCAGGTCCTTTATTTTTATCTTTTTTTTTTCACAAATAAGTTGATCATATTCATGTATTTTTTGAGAAGACGACTCAACAAACAATAGGCAGACTAGGACGTCATGTATAGTGCATGTTGCAAAACCCACTTGTTGCAATAACGAATATGGTACCGTCATGGAGAAGGGTGCGGCGGTCGAGTGGATACAACGCTCAGCTCCTGTCCTGAGAGTTGAGGAAGTGAAGTCTGTCTAGTGCAGTGCCAACCTAACCTAACCTAACCTTATGTACTGGTAGCTTCATCATACAGTATGTTGTAACCGCTCTGCCCCCTGCCCATTGAACCCACATTCACTATTATATAAAAAGATGATGTGGGTGTACAGGTGTAAAATCTTCATGTACATAATTAACGCAGGTAAAGAATAACATGATACCTGAGGCGGAAGAAGAACTTGTATTAAAAGTCCTTTTTATGGGTACCGACTGCTGACGTCATCCTTAAACACTATGCGAAATTAATATAAATAAGCATGTTTACATTATTTCTCTAGTGCATTACCGTGTTATATTTACTGTATCACCGTGTTATATTTACTGTAATCACCGTGTTACATAAACTGTATCGCCATATCACCCGCAAGAATGTAATATAGCCAACATTTCCCCCAAGAGTTTGATGGTAGAGTAACATCAAAAAAAGTAATATTCCGGGTAATATCTTGAAAATACTCCTTACCATATATTAGCACAACGTCTAACCATAATATCGTAGAAGAATTTTTCCAGGAAACATCAAAAGCCGGTGTAATCCTTTAAAGGCTGGCAGACGACCTTTGACCTTATTTTACCCTGTGTTTAGAGTTCAAAGTGGCCATCGGAGGGTCAGACGTTGTTTACCCAAAGTCCATTACGAACGGCCGATAGATTGTAGACTTCCTGGGCCAACGAATTCACCAATCTATCGTAAAGTAAATATTTCCTCGTAACTGGGGATGGAAAAACGGTTCTACCTGGCTGATATTAACGTGAGGAAAGCAGGTAAGGTAATTTTTTTCCTCGTAACTAGAGATGTGAGAACGTATCTAGCTGTTCTAACTTCACCGTAACTATAGCTCCTTGCGTTTTCTTATCTTTGGGAAGGAGAAAAGATACGTTCTTTTCTCTATAGATCGTGGGAGCAGATACGTTCACTTATCCATAAACAGGGAGTAATATTAGTTTACTGTCCTTACTTAATACGAGGTGAAATGTGATCTTGTGAATCTAGTTAAGGAAGGAAAGATGCGTTCACACTTACAATAGAAACAACGATGGCCGAGAATTAGTCATAGCGGGTCTAGTCATACGCCCATCAACTCAAAGAGACATGGTTCACGTGAAGATTAGACACCCCAGCATATATTACCTAACGATTAAACGCCCTAACGATAACTTAACCTAACCCCACCATGTAGAATTAGGCTCTTTAATCATCAGTAGAATTAAATTTGGGTACCTATAACCTTCAGGTGATCCAAAGAAAACTCCCTCAGATGGGTAACAAACTCTCAGTCAGTCAGTAAGAGAAGCCTGATTTTAATTTGACTTACGGAGCTGAAAAGTTAATCTTACTAACGTCTCTGAAGTTACTATAGATCTTCTCCCTATCCCCCTACCACCTCCTCTCCTTCCCCCCTACTACCCTCTCTCCATCCGTCCCTATCCCCTTCCCCCTACTATCCCCTCCCCATCCCTCCCTCCCCCTCCGACTATTACAAGGAAAAAAACATTGAATTAGCAATTTTTCCGCGGAGTCTGACCGTCTTGGATCCATGGAGAGCCGGATATCGTCAGCAGAACCTCCCTCGAGCCTTCTTCCGGCCTCCCACGACCGGCCCCTCGCTGACCTAGCCGGCCCATACATTCCCCCCCCCTTCCCCCTCCCCCACAACCCCTAGGTATCTCCAACCTCACCCGGATACTATAGAAAGAAAACTTGGGCGTGTGGAGGGAAGGAGGGCGTAGGGAGGGAATCAAAGATGAGAGGGAAAAGTAATTGAGAGGGAGGGAGGGAGTGGGAGATAGTGGATGCTGGGAGAGGGAGTATATTATTATTATTATTATTATTATTATTTTCAGTTGCTCTTGAAATATAAGTTTTTTGTTGTTGTTGATCAATAATACGATCCATTTTAGAATATTACCAAAATGAGAACCGTTTCACCAACTGTACTTTCTCGGGTCAAGAGAGAGTCACACGGGAATTAAATTACGTTTTCCTGTTGTGTATTTACGTCCATTAAGCATTTGTGTGTACTGCAGTATGACCCGTAATTACCTTGCACCCACTATTTTACGCACTACGGCACTGTGTGATGAAAGGGAGGTGAGGGGGAGGCAAAGAAGAGAGGGATGGACTGTGTGTGTGTGTGTGTGTGTGTTAGTTAGACTGTAAATGTATGAATGGATGTACATATAGACGAACAGATACATAGATTAATACATTGGTAGACAAACAGACAGACAGACAGACAGGGCAAGGCAAGACAAGACGAAAAAGCAACTACTATCACCTGCTTACAACATCATTGAGACGTCACTCTGAAGATCTTGACTGGTGGATGGTAGTGACAGGTGTTTAATGAGGTGGATGTTTACCTGGGGAAGCATGAGCCAACAGAGGCACATCACTGTCAACAAATACATCCCCACACTCAAAAATTACAAAGTTGTTAGCTCATGTGCCAATGTTTGTTGCCCTGGAAAACTGTTCATGGGATTAAATGCTGTGAATCTCTGCCTGGAAATAGAAAATGGTGACTTACTGTCGGGGAATGGGTGAGGGGTGATGGGGAGGTGAGGGGTGATAGAGAGGTGAGGGGTGATGGGGAGGTGAGGGGTGACGGGGAGGTGAGGGGTGATGGGGAGGTGAGTGGTGATGGGAAGGTGAGGTGTGACGGGAAGGTGAGGGGTGACGTGGGGATGATGGGTGATGGGAAGGTGAGGTGTGACGGGAAGGTGAGGGGTGACGTGGGGGTGAGGGGTGATGGGGAGGTGAGGGGTGACGTGGGAGTGAGGATAGAGGGGGAGATGAGGGGTGACGAGGAGGCATGTGAAATTTAAACCCCACGTTAATAACATGCATGTGAACGAAACGAGTCGGTCGGTGGCTGCTGTTGTGAACGATTCCACCAAAAGAGAAAAAGACTGATATGTTGTTGTATGATGATATAAACACGAAAAAACATAAATTTCGAGAGGTGGAGATTTACTGCCAATAAATGTAAGAAAATCTCTCCCTGTAAATGGAAGTTGTGGGAGTCACTGACGTTCGTATGTATCAAAAAGGATAGTATTTAATTCTGGAACAACTGCCCGGCTCTCCCCTCCCAGAGTAATCTCTCTCCCCTCCCCCTCATAAGCGCTTTTACGCTGTAATCACCCCGAGTTTACAACTTTGATTTACCCTAAACAAAACAGAATTCCACTCAGTAGCAGAATTGTTCTCGGTAATAAAGGGCGAATCGGTTCGTAAAGCTCCACGAAGGCTTTATGAACACTGTTGGTGGGAGTCTCGGTCACTCTGCTGTAAACTTCTTCTTGGCTAAACAAAGACAAATACTCCATGTTTTTATTGTTGGTTTATGGTGACCACGTTGAAGATTATGTTCCTGGGAAGGTGTGTGTGTGTGTGTGTAAGTGCATGCGTGTGTGGGTGTGTGTGTGTGTGTGTGTGTGTGGAGGAGGAGGAGGAGGAGGAGGATGGCGGTAAACACACTCATTCCTCTTCAGATTTACACGAGCTTTGTTGTGAATTGTCTTTGGTATATTAACTTAGCATTAAATATCAACAGTAAGCTACTCTTTTTTTTCACCCTCTCTCTCACCCCCGGAAAGTCAGATCAAATATTTCAGTGTTTTGAATTGTTTTTGTTGAGCATCACAGGACACGATCAACAACGAAGCCATCTACCCACACAAACACTGACTTCTGAAACATTGAAGAGTCGAGCCAGTGAGAGTCACGTGGGCAGGTGTAGTGTATCAGGCAAGTTCAGAGAGGTTAAGTCTGGTCTGGTTTTGTTCGGATTCTTGTCAACCAGCTTTTGTTTTTACGACGAGGCGGTGGAAAATTAATCATTTATTATCTTGGAATTTATCGATTGGTTTACACACCTCAACGACCCTCTCGACTTTGTTTTTTTTTAGATAACACATTAAAAATAACAAATAAAATCGTTTTATAATATTGTTTGTTTGTTAATTTAAAATAACCATGATAGCGTAACACTTTCCCAACCACGTGAAACATAACTTTATCATTCCTTGTTTGTTCACACCGACCACTAGCCACCCCTAGGACAGTCACCCATTTCTTGTAGGACTCTTAAAACAGCAACAGTCAATACCACCTTTCTCATTGGGTATTACCCCTGGATGACCTGTGTATTACCTCTGGATGACTCGGGTATTACCTCTGGATGACTCGGGTATTACCTCTGGATGACTTGGGTATTACCTCTGGATGACTCGGGTATTACCTCTGGATGCCCTGGGTATTTCCATAACCACCACTGTACCTTACCAAGCATAGAGACATAACTATCACTTACCTCACCAACAACCACCACCACCACCACCACCACCACTTCCACCACCACCACCACCAACCACCACCACCAACAACAACAGCCACCACCACCACCACCACCACCACTACCACTTCCACCACCACCACCACTAACAACCACCACCACTACCACCAACAACAACAGCCACCACCACCACCACTTCCACCACCACTAACAACCACCACCACTACCACCACCACCAACAACCACCACCACCACCAACAACCACCACCACCAACAACAACAACAACAACAACAACAACCACCACTAGAAACCAACCAACCTTCTCCTGCTTCAGAAAAAAAGACACCACCTCTCCCTCCTGAACAAAGACTTTGTCCTCCTCTGTTAGGGAGTGACCATCGTCCCTGGAGGGCGAGAACTTAGCCCTAGTCGGCTTGAGCTGACTGGAGACCTGATTTGAGCCGACCTGGAACTCCGTTTTAGCCGGTTGGACTCTCTCTCTCTCTCTCTCTCTCTCTCTCTCTCTCTCTCTCTCTCTCTCTCTCTCTCTCTCCCTCCTGCCGAAACCCGACGAGTGAGTGGCAGGACCAGTGGCAGGAGATCAAGGGGGGAGAGTCTTGGCCCTGGGGAGGAGGAGGAGGAGGCTGCCTCTCTGGAGTTGTTATTGAGGTCACCTTCGGGGAATAACACAGATGCCGTGACGTTAAGAACACACGACTCTAACCTAACCTAACCTAACCTGACCTAACCTGATGGTGACGTCAGATACGGTGTGTGTGTGTGTGTGTGTGTGTGTGTGTGTGTGTGTGTGTGTGTGTGTGCCCTGTAGAATGTATGAGAGAGACAAAGAATGGGTATAGAGATGAGAAGTAAAAGAATAAGAGAAATTATAGATGGAAAGAAAATTTATAGATATATAAACCGAAAGTAGTTGTAATTAAACCGGAAATGGAAGGTAGATGTTGACAGAGGGAGAGAGAGAGAGAGGGAGAGAGAGAGAGAGAGAGAGAGAGAGAGTAATTAGAAACAGGGAAAGGATAAAAGAACATATGATATAGAAATAGGGAGAGAGGATGAATAGATAAATAGATAGAGGGGGGAATTTACTGTCTCGGAAGATAAGAAAGAGGACAGATAAAGGGAGGGAGAGAGAGAGATAGACAGGGAACTAATCTCTCTTATCTTGATGTGTTCCCCATATGAGACGCTGTATGGGAGTGAGCGTGGATAACATCAAAGCCTATAAGCTGAAACACACACACACACACACACACACACACACACACACACACCTACCTAGATATGCTTCGTATGGTTGTATTTCTCTTTCTCCTATTATAAATAAGATGTGTTTGTACCTGACGTTATATTCTTATGAAAGCTACCAGTCCGGACACCTACTATATACCTAGACCACCTCCATCATCCTGCCACTGTAATTCACTTCTCTCTAGAGTCGACATTGATTTGCATAGCTGACCAGTCGAGTATAGCGGTCACTTGTGTACTCAGACCACTTCCGTAATTAGAGAGTTTTCTTCCTCTTTGACTGAAAACATTGTGCAATCCGACCAACTCATTACTTCCGGCTGCCAGCGCTCGCTTGGTCGTGTGTGTGTGCAGGAGCTGTACTGCGTGCTGTTCGGACTGTCGGTGGCAGGTCAGATGAGGTCCCTGACACGTGCAGCTTCATGTCACGAGACGCCGCGGGTCTGTTCCAGGAAGGGGAGGAGGTCGGGGGGATCCCGGGAATCACTTCTTTGTTAATGAACGTCACAACAACCCGGTAATGTTATCTGTAATACATTACTGCGTTTTAGCAAGGAAGGTCTTGTTAGGCACGTATTAAATGTAAGAGCAGCGGTCAAGTGGATAAAGCACTTGCCTTCTGTTCTCAGGGTCGATGGTTTGATGGCAGAGGGTTCCCCGTCCACCCAGCTGTAAAGGGGCACCAAATTTTACAGTATAAAGTGAATGTGGTCGAGAGCAGTACCGGCCAAGCTGCCTCCTTGTGTGCCGAAGGCTTAGTATACAATGTGCTGTATCCACACTATCTCTAACGCACAGTTGTGCTCAAAGAACTCACTTTGTCGTACACTGATCACCAGTAACTGAACGTTATTAAAGATGAATCGGCTGATGGAGGTCACTAATATTATAATGTACTAAGTGAGTTACCGGCTTTACCTGGGTGGAGTGATAAAAGCAGCGCACGACCAGCCCTGATGCTTCCAGCACCTGCCTACCATTTCTCTCTCTCTCTCTCTCTCTCTCTCTCTCTCTATATCTATCTCTATATATCTCTATATCTATCTCTCTATATATATATATATATATATATATATATATATATATATATATATATATATGGACACTGCTCAACAATGTAAAGTCTCCCAGCGCGTATTCTATATTATTAAATACAATAGTCATCAACAGGTAAAAAATAAGAGACGCATCTCTCTGGCAACGGAAGTCACGAGATTAATTGGAAGTAATGAACCTGACTGGTGACATGGTCGCTGTTGCGTAGAAAATACTGTTTAATTGTTGATATGAGAGTGACAGCTGATGAACACAGAGTAAAGACTTTTGTTTAAATGTTACTAACGAATCTGACTACTGATGGATCCAGAGAAAATACTTTTATAAATGTAATAAAGCTGAGTGAGAGGTGTGAGGCTCGAGGCGAGTCTAGAGAATGTCGCTCTTGGAGCCTATTACTCTGTGTCAACAACTAAAGCCTATTGAGCCTGCAGTGTGTGTTAGCTCATAGGCTATACATCTATAGTAATTGATACTTGATATATACTCTATTGAAAAGTAAATTATAGATCTCATTATTACTGAGGCTAAAGGAATCACTTTGTTTAACTGAATGTAAAAGGTGAACCCTGATACAAGAATAATATACTGTATTATGTAGTGTATTTTTAGATTATGTGTAACGTTGAGGAATATTGATTATCCTGATTTATTCTATTTTAATATCATCTTGCATTAAGTTTTTATTGTACTTCATATCATTTCAGTAATCTTTTGTATTAGATGAAAATGTGTTGGTGAGGAAGATGGATGGCTGTGTTTGGGTATAAGGACGACCTCTGTGTGTGTGTGTGTGTGTGTGTGTGTGTGTGTCTGTCTGTCTGTCTGTCTGTCTGTCTGTCTGTGTGTGTGTGTGTGTGTGTGTGTGTGTGTGTCTGTCTGTGTGTGTGTGTGTGTGTGTGTGTGTGTGTGTGTGTGTGTGTGTGTGTGTGTGTGTTGTTGTTGCGCGCGCATTCCCCTAAAGTTAAATAACCAATATAACACTGAATTCAACCTTCCCCTCTCCCACCCCCTCTCCTATTCCCCAGGTTAAGATAATCGGATCACACCAAGTCGTCATATTTAATCCGATCACAAAATTATATGAAGTGCATCAGAGTACTGTACTGTATTACTGTGCGGGGCCAACTATAACTTACCTTCACACAGCAGTTAACATACACACACACTCTCTCCTTGTTTATGGAGCTCTCAGAGGGATGGTCGCCATTTCGATATTTTAAGTCCAAATTAGAATAACTTTTTCATTCTTTTGCTAAATGTTAATAAAATCTGTCTGCCGAATGTTAATAAAATCTGTCTGCCGAATGTTAATAAAATCTGTCTGCCGAATGTTAATAAAATCTGTCTGCCGAATGTTAATAAAATCTGTCTGCTAAATATTAATAAAATCTGTACAGTAATAGTTAACATGTTGGTTCTATGCCTGGGAATAACACGAATATAAAACATAGTTGTGTTAGTTTATTGCGTGGCAGGAAGGGGATGAGGGAGGAGAGGTAGTCGACTGGACGGTCACTGGGCAGACTAGGAAATAGTCCTGACCCTCGCCTCGCCTATCAGGGTTAAAACAATCACACCCAAAAACGTCATTTCTTTTGGTATACTGTATAGTTAGTATATGTGTATGCTTGTATTTGTGGACGAGTGTATATGTAAGAATAGTTAATATGTTGCAGTTTAGTATTGGTTGTTACACCCAATAATTATCGTGAGTCAGAAGTATTTAAATGTGAATAATTTCCTCACGTGTTTTGGTGTGCCAGCTTATTATTATTATTATTAGTAGTAGTAGTAGTAGTAGTAGTAGTTATTATTATTATTATTATTATTATTATTATTATTATTATTATTATTATATTATTCCTATTATCAGTTATTCTGTATTATTATTATTATTATTATTATTATTATTATTATCAGTTATTCTTTATTATTATTATTATTATTATGATTAGTATTATTATTATTATTATTATTATCATTATCTTTATTATTATTATTATTATTATTATTATTTATTATTGTTTTATTATTATTATTATTATTATTATTATTATTATTATTATTACATTATTATTATTATCAGTTTTTTATTATTATTGTTATTGTTATTTTTATTATCTATTCATTATTATTATTACTACATTATTATTATTATCAGTTATTCTTTATTATTATTGTTATTATTATTATTATCTATTCATTATTATTATTATTATTAAGAACAAGAGCGGGTTGTATTCAGGCGGGTGTCATCACACATAATACAATTACCGTAGTGTGCCCTGGGTTGGGTGGGTGTGTGTCACAGGAGTAATTTAGCCTCACCCAGTTAATCAAAATTTGGCACTCATCATATGCAAATACTAATGACATAATTATTGTGAGTGCTGGGAACAGTTTCCTCACCTTCAACGTTACTTCATTTTCATTCATTTATTTTTTTACGATATTTTTTCTCTGTTTGGTTGTAAAGAAAATTCGGGTAATTCAGATTTTTTTTTTTAAGACTGATTTGACGATGGACTTATTTTTTTAAAAACTTATTTGACGGTAGACTTATTTTTTTAAGACTGATTTGACAGATGACTTATTTTTTAAAGACTGATTTGACGGAGGACTTATTTTTTTAAAGACTAATTTGACAGACAGCTTATTTTTTAAAGACTGATTTGACGGAGGACTTATTTTTTTGAGACTGATTTGATGGTGGACTTATTTTTTTAAGACTGATTTGACGGTGTACTAAAATAAATACATCTCACGGGGCGGGCGTGGGGCGGGCGGGCGGTGGGATGGGGGAAATATTTCTATCCGTCAGGTCAGTGAAGTCGGTTGTTGGGGGAATCTGGTGGTGGATTTTATTCTGTAGAGTGTGAAAGAAAGTAATCAGATATACACATAGTGATATAATGAGCCAGTAATGATAATGTGTAGTTATACATCTATTCTATAATGAGTTATACATGCAGGTGTAAATCTAGGTTATGTAGTCTACTTTAAAATACATAAATACTCGTATGTACAACACTACAAAATACACATGTAGGTATTATATGTAAATCAAGATTGATGCAAACTCTCACACATACACACACACACACACACACACACCCAACACTTAAATCATTTGTATGTACACGCACCACACCCAATACGCACACGTGTAAAATCAAGACACACACACACACACAGGTTGAGTTACATGTACGAGTAAAAGATTTTCTACTCATTTTGAACAGTTGGTCCTATAAATATTCAAATATGTAAATTGTAAATATATTTCTGGATCATGGTTTCAGGTTGGCTGGGGTCTCTGCTCTGTGTGGTAGAGGTATGTATGTTACCACAGTGGGGGGGGTACTACAGTGGGGGGGGGGGGGTATATATGGATGCTACAGTGGAGGTCTCTCTCTCTCTCTCTCTCTCTCTCTCTCTCTCTCTCTCTCTCTCTCTCTCCAACTTAACTGAAAATAACTCTTACAGCCTCCGAAAAAAAGGGAACGCCCGCGGTCGGATAAGGCAGGTAGGATTCTGCCCACCTGAATAATACCCTGTTCATCTTATTAATTATGCTTCACATGAGTGATTATTATTTGATTTGCAACTTGGAATTGGTGTAATGTGTGGCAGGAAGGTAGGGCGGCGCTACGACCCAGTTTCTTAATGAGACGATCGTTTCCCTGTCTCGGCTTTGGTTTTGAAATGGGTGATTATTCCTTAGTTTTGACCCGATTTGGAAATGGGTGAATTTTCTCTCGTTTCCAGCAAGCCGATTTTTTTTAATGTCCCTATTTTGTTCTGTTTCGAACCAATTCGTTAATATAAATTGCCATATTAGCCCAGTTTTGTAATTTAAGTTGTCATATTATCCCCAATTTTTTATTATAATATTATTCACCCTATTAACCCAATTTAGAAATATATATCATTCATATTATTAGAATTTTGGGTTTAAGGTTATTTTCTATGAATTAATCCTATTTCGTAATTGTGATGTTTTAACTTTATTTCAATTTCCTAGCGTCAATCAGTCTTTCAGTTAAAACTATTACGTATTATCAGTTCGTATTCCATTTATTGATAATTTATTTATTTTTTCTACCCAGTCGTGATATATAAACTTATTTTCCCCTATTATTTTTTTTTTCCACTTTAAAATCTTCTTTACTCCTACTAACTTAACTTTTCAATACAACTTATTTTTTTTTCATAATCCAATTTCGTAATGGTTACTAATAGTGTCCCCATTAGTCCATTAAAAGAAATAAATTCTTCCCATTAACTAAAACTTTTTGGACAATGCTTGTTTCCCCAAATACCACAATTTCGTAATATCAACGTGTTATATTTCCCCATTAACCCAATTACGTGGACTTGGTATGCAAATTGTTATGGAGGGCAGAGGAGAGAGAGAGAGAGAGAGGGGGGGGGGGGGTTTCTATGCATAATGCGACCCGGATTAGCCAAATTAATAATCACTAAATCCGATTCACATAATTAGAATAACAAAAAAATTATTAATTTTTATAGTTTTGATATTATGATTTACTCTCGTGTTTATTGTTATTGTTATTATTATTATTATTATTATTATTTGATTATATAGTTAACGGTGAGAAAATTTGGGACTTTGTGTGTGTGTGTGTGTGTGTGTGTGTCTGTGTGTGTGTGTGTGTGTGTGTGTATGTTTGTGTGTGTGAGCGTTTATAATCTGCGCTTAACAATTACTGCCAATGCAATGAGCTGTAAAACAAGAATTACAGTATGTGTTGATATTCCTCACACACACACGCACACACGCACACACACACACACACACACAGCTGTTGCCCTCTAGCTTGTTTAATTCCTGACAAGATTTCCCAGAATCAACTTTTGTGACAGAAATAAAATACTTTTGCTTCAGTCTCTTTGTATCAAGTTTCCGAAGCCACTGGCGGGCATTAATTAACTTGGCTCTTGTCTTTCTCAAACTGGTGTGTGTGTGTGTGTGTGTGTGTGTGTGTGTGTGTGTGTGTGCGCGCGTGTGTGTGGTGTGTGTGTGTGTGTGTGTGTGTTCTCTCTTGACCTCTTTTCTACCGTAAACACGATACAACGCAACATAGTACAATTAAATAACAAATACTAATAAAGTGGGTCCCATAGGCATGAGGAGGGATAATAGGGCCGCAGTACATGGTAAATTACTGTACCTGAGTGAATTGGGAGTACCCCGGGATAGAACCAGTGACCCTTAGTGCAGGAGGTGAGAGCAGTATTTACTCGGCCACTCCGTTTCAGTAATAGCATGGTAAAGAAAACAGTAGAGCCCAACTAAAAAAAACCACATCAAAACACAGGAGAACACGATAAAACAGTAACACCTAAAAGAACATCTTAAAACTCAGTTAAACCCCCCAACAAAACATCTCAAAACACAGTTAAAACTCGTCCAGTTCTTGATTACAAATTCTCTAATTAATTTCCAGACTCATGGAAAATTTGACGTACTGGCTCTCTCTCTCTCTCTCTCTCTCTCTCTCTCTCTCTCTCTCTCTCTCTCTCTCTCTTAAAACAAGATATTTTGCCACATCAGTATGTTGTTCGTTGTGTGGGAATTACCTGGTGATATTGAAAAGCGACTCTTGAGGATTTTAATTAAACCCAAAGTATCGAAGGACGAACGGGATTATTGCTTATGCTTTGTGCGTGTGTAGAGACAGGCAGACAGACAGACAGAGGGGTTTGTATCTGTCTGTGTGTGAGAGAGTGTATGTATTTATATATGTATGCATGTGTGTATGTATGTATGTATGTATGTATGTATGTATGTGAGAGAAAGAGAGATTGAAATAGACAGGCAGACAGACACGCTGCGTATGGGGATAAATTAGATGAAATATGACATTATTTGATGGTGGTGGTGTAGGATTAACTAAAAAAATCATTATTCTAACCTAACCTAACCTAACCTAACCTAAACTGGCTTGACATGACCTAAACTATACACTCCTGTAACCTGGCGTATTAACTTCCATTGCTGCTACCATCACCACCACCACCTCTTCAGTACAGGCAGCTCACAACACTAACAACCACCTGTTGAATCTCTCTCTCTCTCTCTCTCTCTCTCTCTCTCTCTCTCTCTCTCTCTGTCGTGTTTCACTAAAGCATCCTTCTGTGTCTCAGGTAGGCAGTTTTAAATTACACCTGTTAATTAAAAACAGCCTACAGCACTAATAGTAGTTGCCGAATATTATTAATTTTGATTAAATGAAGGTGATATGGAGTTGAAATCATCCCGGAATGTTTTTTTTTTTTTTTTTTTTTTAACTGGGCTGGGTGTAAGTGTTCATTTATGCTTTGTTATTAAACTGAATCGACCCTCCAGGCTCCGTCAGGATGTGTGTGTGTGTGTGTGTGCGAGTTGGTGTACAGTATATATGTGCGAGTGTGTATATGTGTTCGAGTGTGTGTATGTGTGCGAGTGTGTATATGTGTGCGAGTGTGTGTACTTCTCTGTGTGTTAGGTGACAGGTGGCAAACGCTGCTGAATTTGGCATCAGTAAGACTAAAGAAAAATACGGAATAAAACCAAAAATAGCAAAAACAAATGAGGAAAAAAGTTGTGTTGTACTTGACGAAGACTGAATAAATATAATGTAAATAAAGTGTTTGATAACGATGAGATTGTAAGAAAATGAATAAAAATAGGAATAATGAAAATCTTAAAAGTCAGGTGAACCAATTTGGTGTTTGACAGGTGTGAAATGTATAATGGATGAAGACGTGTATAAAGGAAATGGATTAAGATTATACGTTACCGGATTAAGATAACGCAAGGATTAATATCATCCACACGAATGAATAGATTTTTATAAGAGATGAATGCGTTAACTTGTCTAAGGCTTCCCTATGAGCTGAATAAAGTTGTCTAGCGTTTGGTAAATAAATTAATAAATATGGCGGCCTCAAAGTGAAGGGGTTAACAGATATTTGTCTTCCCCTTCCGAACACAGACACACACACACGTACGCATACACACAGACACACACACAGCCACACACGTACACACACACGCGTACTCTCTCTCTCTCTCTCTCTCTCTCTCTCTCTCTCTCTCTCTCTCTCTCTCTCTCTCTCTCTCTCCCCCTTAACACTTCCAGAACTGCCAATTAAATTCAGAAAAGACAGAGTTAAAAAAAATATCTAGTGATGGGTCTTAATGAACCGGAGACTCGCTTAAAATTTCCCCAATATCTGACACAGTTTTCTAGGGGGGGGGGGGGGGGGATATCCGATATTTTTTTAACGGACTATTTTACCGTGACACCGCGGGGAGAAGGAGAGGGTGGAAGGAGGAGGTGGAGGGAAGGAGGAGGAGAGGGTGGAAGGAGGGAGGGACTGCCAGGCCTGCCAACAGAATTCTAACAATGTTAATTATGATTTTTTTTTTAAGCGGGAGAGATAGAAGGACGATAGGAGATAAGAATTCGGTATGAGGGATGGGGAGGTTATAGGAGGTTGGATAGGGAGGATAGGAGGTTGGGAAGGATAAAGGGCTAGTAGGGAGGGAGGAGGTGGTGGAGGTTAGGGTAGGAGGAAGGGTAAATGGAGAGAAGTAGGGGAAGGATTTTTGTCTCCGATCCTGAACGATAATACAGTCGTGAAATTCCTCTCCTGGATTCCTTAATTAAGCTGGGATGTTTTTTTTTTGTTAATGGAAACAGGTAAAAAAATGGCCCTAGGTGTTTAGTAGATGGAATTATAGTACAAATTTGAATAACACGTTTAGTTTATATTTTGTTGGTGTGGTGTGGTGGGGGTGTGGTGTAGTGGGGGTGTGGTAGGGGTGTGGTGTGGTGGGGGGTGAGGTGTGGATGTGGTGTGGTGGGGGTGTGGTAGGGGTGTGGGAAGGTGGGAGTATGGGTGAGCGAAAGGGCTTGGCTATGAGCAAGGGAAGGGAAGGATGTGGAAGCGTGGGGGAGGAAAGGATGTGGGAAGGAGACGATGTGGAGTGTGGGAGTGAGGTAGGATGGGGGAGGAGAGAATATGGAGGTAGAGACGTTATAAGAGGGTGGGGGAAGAGAATGTGGGGAGGAGGGAGACGATGTCGGGAGGTACGGGAGGAGATGGTGTTGGGGGGGGGGGGAAGAGAAGATGTGGGAGGCGACAGAGAGTCAGGCAGGGCGTGAAATCGCGAGTTGGAAGATATTGCTTAAAAATATTGCAAATCTTGATGTGTGACGGCAAGTCGATAAAGAGGGTGTTGGAGGAGACGTGTAGTTAGCTGACTGAGTGGCTGACTGTTCCACTCACTGACTTGGCTTATCGACTGATTCCCTGACTGTTTCATTGATTTACTGACATAACGACTGATTCACTGACTGTTTCATTGACGGACTGACTGGCCGACTGAATGATTGACTGGCTGATTGACTGGGTGACTAAGCTGCTTGAAGTGCCGAAGGATATTGAGACAGTGAAAAAAGTAGGGTAGAGTCTCCCATTACAAATTTACACTTGAATTAGCGTGTTTTAAAGAGTGCAGGTATAAAATGACCTGAGTGAATACAGATATAATTATAATTTACCTGTATTGGACATATGCAGTGCAGGTATGTAGACAGTGTAGGTATACAGTGTAAGTAGACAGTGTAGTCATAATGTTTGTTTTTGTACGTGAATTAACACTTAATTTTCTTACATTGCAGGTTGGTGGAGTAGAGACCCTGTGTTGTACCTTACTATAAGAAGCTGGGTGATGACGGTGCCGGACGAGGGAAGGTAAGGCGTTACGGTACAGTTTTTAAGGGAAGGGAAGAGAAGTAAGGGCTGGTACAGTTTTTAAGGGGAGGAAATTAAGGGCTGGTACAGTTTTTAAGGGGAGGAAAGTAAGGACTGGTACAGTTTTTAAGGGAAGGAAATTAAGGGTTGGTACAGTTTTTAAGGGGAGGAAAGTAAGGACTGGTACAGTTTTTAAGGGAAGGAAATTAAGGGCTGGTACAGTTTTTAAGGGGAGGAAAGTAAGGACTGGTACAGTTTTTAAGGGAAGGAAATTAAGGGCTGGTACAGTTTTTAAGGGGAGGAAAGTAAGGACTGGTACAGTTTTTAAGGGAAGGAAATTAAGGGTTGGTACAGTTTTTAAGGGAAGGAAAGTAAGGACTGGTACAGTTTTTAAGGGAAGGAAAGTAAGGACTGGTACAGTTTTTAAGGGAAGGAAATTAAGGGCTGGTACAGTTTTTAAGGGGAGGGAAGTTAGGGTTGATACCAGTGTTTAAGGGTAAGCAAGTAAGGGCTGATACAAAAAGAATTGTTTGAACAATATGGTGAGCGAGTATAAAGTACAGGTACAGTAATTCCGTAACGTGACAAATACATTTTAGAGCCACATACTAAGTTTTTATTTAGGATTATGAATAGAATTAAAAAAAATATATATTTATTTTTTTTATTTTTTTACTGGGATTAGCCCACCGGCACAGGTTACTGACCCACATCGGGGCCTGGGGGGGGGGGGGGGATAATAATAATAATAATAATAATAATAATAATAATAATAATAATAATAATAATAATTTAGATAAGTAAAATTTATAATAAAAAATACAAAAATAAAAATAATGAAATAATAATGATAATAATAATAATAATAATACCACTGTAATAATAATAATAATAATAATAATAATTAGTAATAGAGAAAAAAAGAGAACCCATAAAGAAATACAAAAATTAAAAATAGATCAAGAGTGAGAAACAATATATGTATGTTGTGTTGCCAAGGTAAGAGAAACAAATAAGACCCTACAATTGTGTGTAAATGAGGCAGAAAGTCAGATCAGCAACCTGGGACTTGGTCACAATTTGTGTGATGCCATATGGCAGCAGGGTCTACCATTAGACAACACATTATGCTTCCAATATCTTCCCAGGCGGTAGTACCTCCCTGTTTGGTAGCTGCCTACTACCTACTGGGCATAAAGTACCGGTACAGTGATCTACACAATGGTGTTCAAAACCAAAATAGTAGAAATATACAATAATTTACGTAGGATAAATAATTAGTAATTAGGGTTCACTCAGAGGAGACCAAATTTTATAGTTGGGGAAATGTAGACGGTCAAGTGCAGTGCCGGTTACGTTGCCTCTCTGTATACCGATGATTTAGTTTATATCGTGTTGCATCTATACTGTCCCTAATTGGCTGTGACCTTAACCTTTGACCTGGCAGTTTGTACGGTTGTTTATTATATTGCTGCCAGATATTGTAGAGCGTTTTTCCTTTCCTTCTCGGGCTTCTCTCCGTAAAGAAAGAAGAACCGCCACTTAAGGCAGTTTACCAGCGAGTGATATCATTAGCAAGTAAGAGTTGGGATTTAACGCCCTTGGTCACCCTGGGACTGAGAACTAACCTGTTATTTATACCTTGAACTGGTCGTCTTTTCCCACTTAGAGTAAGAAATCGACCATTTTGCCTGACAGATGAACGCTTCTCCACCACGTTCACAAAAGGTCTAAGGAAGAAGAGTTGCAGAACATTTTGCAATATATATATAAATTTTTACAGGAATTAACCAGCTAGCAATAATAAGGTCGGTGTATTTGTATCCTCGAGTTAGTTGATCTCTCAGTGGATAAAAATGTTGTGGAAGATTTTGATATATAATGCATAGAGTAATTTAGCTTCTCGCAAATGTGTGGGTTTTTTCCGCATTGGTTCAATCTGACTGTGTATTAACCTGGATGAATATTTAAACGCCGTATTAAACTGAAATATAAATTATTACCTTAATTAGCTTAAATATATAAACAGCGTATAATATTGAAAGGTAATTGTTTGTCTTTATCGTATAATACTTTATAGATAACTTTCATGATTTGGAATAATGTTTAAACACTGAGTAATGTTAAAAGGTAAATTATTAGCTTGATTAAACATCTTTAACATTATAATACTTCAATAAAAATATAATACTCGTACTTCAGTAAACACGTAAACAATATAATACTTTAATGAACATATATAATATTTCAGTATAACTCATTGCCTTAATTAAACCATTAGACTACTGTAATAAAAATGAATTCTTTATACCCGTCAATATCTTAAACGCCAAAGATTACTACAAGCAAAAAAAAAAAAATTATGCCTCTCTCTCTCTCTCTCTCTCTCTCTCTCTCTCTCTCTCTCTCTCTCTCTCTCTCTCTCAGGCTCGGATTTATATAACAGGTCCCGTAGAGAAGAGAGGAAAAACAAACAGAAAACGGACTTGCTCGTCGCCAGAACTTTACAGGATATTCATAGGGGCAGCCGAGCATGAAAGAGTCGCTATTACTCTGACTAAAATCTTCATTGTGTGAGCCTTGACAAGTTCACCCGAGTATTAGGACGAAGGGGAGGAGGGGTGGAGGTGGAGGGTCTGGCTGCCTTTTCTGATATTCATGTATTCTAGTGTAAATAAGAGTCAAATGGAATAATATTCAAGATTCCGAATCACTGGTGTGTGTGTGTGTGTGTGTGTATGTGTGTGTGCGTGTGTGTGTGTGTGTGTGTGTGTGGTAATCTGGGAAAAGTTAAAATCGCCTTGATTGTTGGGATTCCTTTTTATTTTTTTATTTTTTTGTGGGGGAGGGGGGAACGTTGGAGGAGGGAACGTTGGAGGGGGAACGTTGGAGGTCGGGGAACGTTGGAGGGGGGAAAAGGTGGTAGGGGTGAGAAAGGGATGGTATGAGGAGAGGAGGGGAAGGTGTGGAAATACTAGTAGATGAATGGTGAGAGGGGAAGGAGGAAGAAGGAAGGAAAAACTGGCGGGAAGGAAGAGAAGAGGGAATATAGAAAGGGATTCAAATATGACATGTATAAAAATGCATAAAAATTTCAATAATAATAATAATAATAACTGACAATAACACCAATAACAACGTTCTTATACAGTAAAAATGTTAATATGAGCGATACTTTAAAGGTTATAGAGCGATGGTTATAATACCGCAGTCATATCAACTCACTCCATCCACAACTAAGGTAAGACAGAGAGTCACACACCTCGTCCATTATCAAAGACTCTTAACTGGAATCGTAAATCTCTCCTAACTGGCTAGAATATATATCTTAAAAGTACGGTAGACATTCAAAGCACAATATCGATGCAAGTGGAGTCTTTAGTTTAGTTAGTCAGTCAGTCAGTCAGTCAGTCAGTCAGTCAGTTTGTTATGTCGTATCATGTGAGTGACTATAAGAGTTACGATCATTTTAAGAATACAGAATCGAGTGTCTCAGAGTTGTTAGGAGTTTGAGATACGAGTGGGAGGCAACTACCTACTGTAGTATAAATATATATCAATTACCCTGCCGTTAGCACCTACTTACTGCGATATTTGATAACGAGGTGAGGGGGTGGGGTGGGGAGGGGAGCTTCAAATTACAGGCTTGAGTTATATAGTTCCTGTGACCTGGGTCAGACTTGCGCCACCGACCCCCACACCCCCTCTCACACACCTGCCACTACCGCCCCACCTCCCCACAACCGCCCCACCTCATCACCACCGCCCCACCTCCCCACCACCACCGCCCACCACCATTACCCCTTTCCCCACCACCACCCACCACCCCCCCCCCCCCCCCACTTGAGCCCCGGGCCATGAAATGTGTGTAAATCCATCAGGCAAAACACACACTGGCATCGTAAACATTCATGCAGGAGGTAGTGTGTGTGTGTGTGTGTATGTGTGTGTGTGTGTGTGTATGGATTTTTTCCTAGTGATTTATGCCCCGGCTTATAGCGTGTTGGCTACGGCTTAATACTGTACTGTGCTATACCTGGCGGAGGAGAGCTCATGACAAGTACTGCTTACACACTTCCTTCATTTCCTGCTGCAGTTCTTCCTTCCTTCCTTCCTTCCTTCTTTTCGTCCTTCATTCCTTTCGTCCTTCTTTCTTTTCCTCCTTCTTTCTTTCCCCCCTTCCTTCCTTCTTTTCCCTCCTTCCTTCTTTTCCTCCCCCACTCCTTCCTTCCCTTCCCCTCAATATTTCATAATATGTTTGACGAGTACATAGCAGAACCTTGATATACTGTATCTGTCTGTCTGTCTGTCTGTCTGTCTGTCTGTCTTGCACGGCCGCCGGAGAGTTTCGTAGCTTTAACAAACTCCCACCGGCAGTGATTATGACGAAATGAACGACAGGTAGATTAGTAAGTACCTGGCAGCACCCACCGTCCAGGAATGCTGTATGTGGTGGGATTAAAGAACGCTAGATTAGTAAGGAGACGAGGGTAGCAGTTATCGATGTGTGGCGAGGGAGGGGGTAAGAGGGGGAGGGGGTAAAAGGGGGAGGGGGTTAAGAGGGGGAGGGGGTAAGAGGGGGAGGGGACGCTTATATTGAAGAGTAGTAGTGGGTGGCGGGGGTGATAGCGAGATAACCCCCTCTCTCCCCCTTCACGTTAAATCGCTCAATAGAAAGAACAAAAAAATAATCCGATGGCAGATGTAATGAAGGCTGCGTCAGGTGAGTGAGTGAAAGCAGGTGAGAGGAGTAGAGGAGGGAGATATGTCACCCCGCTGAGTCATAACAAAACACGGGGTTAAAGGAGGGAATTCCCCTTTCCGGGTGTTTTGTTGTGATGAATGAGCCAGGTGTGTGTGTGTGTGATGATGATGGCTTAACGCGTTTGTTTGGTTATGACTAGACATACAATGGCTGAAGTGTTGAGAGTTGATACCGTGTTGTAAATTGATTCTTAGTGAAGTGGCTACTAATGTCTTGAAGTTATTCTAGGTGAAGTACACACACACACACACACATAAGGGATAAGGAGGATGGAAGAGAGAGAGAGAGAGAGAGAGAGAGAGAGAGAGAGAGAGAGAGAGAGAGAGACTGGCTGGCTAAAGCACTGTTGACCTCCAGATCCCCTCCAGTGGGCAGAAGGCCGAAATTTGCATACACGTACGTAATTCATCTTCATAACAAAAGGGAACCCGGATGATATTGTCAGGGTTGAACGGCAGATATCCTGAGAACGTCAGTCAAGGAGGAGGAGGGTGGAGAAGGAAGAGGAGAGGAGGGGGCAAGAAGGGGAGAGGAGGATGGAGAAGGAAGGAGGGGAAGAGGAGGATGGAGAAGGAGGAGAGGGGGAAGGAGGAGGATGGAGAAGGAGGAGAGGAGGATGGAGGAGAGGAGAATGGAGAAGGAAGGGGTGGGAAGAGGAGGGTGGAGAAGGAGGAGAGGGGGAAGGAGGAGGATGGAGAAGAGGGATTGGAGGAGAGGAGGAGGAGGAGGAGGGGATAAGCACACGTGACTTTATTTAATGGTGTGTTAATGAATGATTGAAGGAATTGTTGAATGAATTAATAAATGAAAGAATTATTGAATGATTGAAAGAATTATTGAATGAATGATTAAAGGAACGGTTGAATGAGTGAATTAATTATTGAATGAATGGATAACTGAATGTGAATATGGTGTCATTCTATTCCATTGTGAAGGAAAATGTTAAATTATTTCTTTTAATTAAGTTTTTTTCTTGATATATCTGAAAATAGTGAGTAAATATTTTCCAATTCTGTTTCAGTATATAGAGTAACCATTACGTCAGCTTGTTTTATCGCCTCTCGTTCTGTTTTGTTATATTTGAACGTTGAAAATAATTAATGAAAACTAGAATTTCCAACTCAGTATTTTATTTCCGGACGAAGTTGATTTATTTTTTATCTAATTTTTTTTTTTTTTTTTTTTTTTTTTTTTTTGCTTTTAAGTTTGGAAATAATGAGGTAAAATTAATGTTACGTTTATTTATTAGAGGGATATTAACATTATATTTATATTTTGTTTCTTCTTCTCTATTTTAACATTGAAATTAGTGAATGTAAATATGAATACATTAATTTAACGTTCTATTCTAGTACATATTTTTTTTATTCATTTTTTTTTTTTATTATTTTTTTTTCAATATTGCTATTATTTTATGTTTAACCTTCAATTATTGTAGCGAGTTGATTTTTTTTTCAATAATTTCAATATTTCAATTTTTAGTATTAAACTTTTTATTATTGTATACATATATATTTAATTTTTGTATTCGGAGATTTTGTCGTATATCTGTATTGCTGTTTTTTTTTATTTTATTTTATTTGTTTTTATTATTGTTGGGAGTAAGGGAGAGAGGGGCGGGAAACACAGCCCCTGGAGACGTCCTGTGTACAATTACTGTCAGCTGACCCACCAACTACCAGAAATATTTTTACCCTGTCGCCGCTACCACATTGTCACGCCTACCACCACCTCTATCACCACCACCACCACCACCTCTATCACCACCACCACCGTCATTGCCCTCCAACAGACAGTCTAAGACCCGCTCCCTCAACTCTCGCCATCTTAAGTACACATTATATATTATAAACCCAACATAAAATTTTAGTCTGGGATCTGATAATTATGATCCCGTCAAGTTTATTATATTAGGCCAGCCAGACTGCCTATCATCCTCAGCGTATAATTGAATTATACCTTCTCCCCGTCGCTCAGATTTTAAGACATATAATTATTGCGTATTATCTTTTACATACGTACATTATATTGTTCCGCCTTTACCAGGTCTTGGGGTAGTGAGGGAGGGAGCGGTGTTCTCGTGGTGTGTGTCAAGAGTATTGTCAGCTTAGTGGTTACCTGCGTCTAATTAGGTGCATTTTAGTGTGCCAGGTGAGTTTGAGACCAATTTTAAGATTCAGGTGTAAAACGTGGCGGCGTGCGTTGGGAATCTTACTTAATTAGTTCTCGGCTCCTACACCTGTCCCCGCTTGGCCACAATAATGGGTCGTAACATCACAAATAGACATGTACACATACCTCCCTTACCTCTGTATAGAACCTCCCTCACCCCCCTCCCCTCCCCTCCCCTAAAGAACTTCCACTATCCCCCCTCCCTAGAGAACCTCCCTCACTTTCCCCTAGAACCCCCCCCAGAACCCCCCCCCCCACCCCAACGAGGTCGCACGCGAATGCCCCATTATGCAAAGTGAGGCAGGTGGATGGCTTGATGAAGGAGGGGGAGGGAACCCGATAAGGGTAAGGGGTTAGTGGGAGGGGGGGGCACATGCAGAGGGGGGAGACCATAAGGGGAGGGGGGGGGTAAAGTAGGTAGAGGGGTCATAGACGAAAGACTGAAGAGAATGGAGGAATGTATATCATGGTGGAGAGAGGAGAGATCAGCCAGGAAGGAAGGGTATTGGCAGGATAGGGTTAGACGCATTGAGTAAGAAGGTTGTGGACAGACTGATAAGGGGTATATCAAGGATAGAGAGAGAGAGAGAGAGAGAGAGAGAGTGAGTACCTTACCTTACAGTGTTGAGTTGAGTTGGATTAAGTTAGGTTATGGTTAAGATGAGCTAAGTTAGGTTGTCATGGGTTAGGTCAGGTCAGATGAGATGATAAGCTCCTTCAAACCAGGTGTAACGAACTTAAAGTGCCTTATTTACCTTGAGTGTGTCTTTGGTTGTGTTCGGTGACAGTCAGCTAACTATCCGTCTTTTCTGACCTGACTGATACATTGCTTTCAGTGTTATTGTTCACACTAAGGAAAACGTCAATATTTTATTTCCATTGTGATTTAATTGAATAATATTTCTTTTGGGTGAAGGTGTAAGACTATACGTGGTTTATTAACTTTAGCAATAACGTAAAAATAACATCGCAAAATATCAACAGAACAATACTTAATTTCCTAATGGCAGTTATCTTGGGTGTCTGAGAAGGTAACAGCATCACATATATACAGGCAGAAACACGACAGCCGACCACAGTAACACCTGAGAAGGAATAACAAGGTGGTGAGCCAGGCAGTGTTGGTCAGTGAGAAGTTCCTCTTGAAGCTGACGATCAAATGGCTAATATGATTCGTAACTTAAAATCCCTAAAGCGAAAATATAATGTTGACAGAATTATTATTTTCATATCTAATTTACTTTGATATCAATTAGTCACTTCAAAGACATTTTTAATGCCTGTACCCGAGCTAATTACCTGTGATAGTCAGTGTTGCATTATTAGCCAGTTTAATTTAGCTTCAATAGTACACAACAACCTTGTACACGTAAACAGTGTTTGTTGACATAATGGTTGCTTAATATTGTGAGCCATAAAGATAAACTTATTTATATCATATCAATGTTTCAATGATGTTAATATTATCCACAACATTATTTAAAATGTTAATCTTTGTGTGGTGATTAAATGTGCTGTCATAACGTGTCCAGGTATCTTATGATATAGCCACATAAACGTTCACGCTGGGGTACACATGTATGTATCGTGCATGTATACTTTTGTGTGTGTGTACAAGTATCATGTACACCCACTAAAAATTATTCGGCACCCTTACGGCGTGATACAATATTACACGGATGCCGAATAAGTTTTTAGTGGGTGTACATCAGCATGGATAGCTGCCCTACAGGACTGCTGGCTGTTGTTGTTATAATGTTATTACTGCGCTTCAACAACGAGGGTCTTTAAGCGCGTAACAAGGCCAGTAATTACACTAATTTAACAACATTTAAAAAATTATGAGTGATAAAACTGTGTGTGGCGGCTCCCCGTTTGTCACCTAAGTGGTGGTCGCCGCTCCTTATACGGACTATATGAGTCGGCATCCATCAGAGACCGTCCGCCGCTTGTTCGACACAAATCTCACCGCCAGACAGTGTAACAGGCTGCTCATTTGTAGCGACCATGACGGTGACCCTCAAAAAAAAAAAAAAAAAAAAAAAAATAAATCCTATCCACGTGTTCGGGGTTAAGTGTTGACTTTACACCTTAGATGACCACCAATTAATTGCCTAGTTTGTGTGTTTCGGGAGGTGGTGGGTGGGGGAGGGGGCTGGACCAGGGAAGTTACCGGTTAGGAATTTCCAGGCCGCCAGTCTGTGTGGCTTATAAGTGGCGTTGGTTGTTCACTCCTGGAACGTATCAATGGCTTGCAAACAAGTTAGTTACATACCTTATCCACTGTTACTTCAGTTCCTTAAACATTAAAGACTCCTCTGTTTTATTGACCTCGCCACACAGGTTATACATACATACATACATACATACATACATACATCACTCCACATCTCCCTCAGTAGTTCAGTATCATTTTTACATTCAGTCCCATGTTCCGCTTTCAACACCCAGGGTGCTCACTGCCACACACTTCCCTCACTAGACAAAAGTTACACCTTGTTCATTTTTTGAGAATATTTTGTTTCCTAAAGATTTATTCATTAAAGTTACATTTGAGAGGATTATTTCTTTCTTATTGGTATAATACGGCTACAGTATCACATATAGATAACGTAAGATCAGGTTATCATTCTAATTTCTACCTTCCATTGTCTGACCAGCAAAGAAAATCAGCTTTCAATAGCAATTTATCGCCAGGTACTGATAGGAAGGTGTCGTCTCGGTGGTGGATGTGGGACTCACGTCTGTCACTCGTCGGGTCTTCTTGGTACATGTGTTTGTCGATGTCAGAACACTTTAACGTGGATTTCAGTTTCATTTTTAGACATTTTCGCATTTGTGTGTGTGTGTGTGTGTGTGTGTGTGTGTTTTATGTCAGCTCAGGCGGATTTGAGTAAACAACAGGACACTGAGCGTTTGATATCAGTTAATATTGAGAGAAGAGAGAGAGAGAGAGAGATTAACTACACTATTTACAAACCAGGCAGAATATCTCTCTCTCTCTCTCTCTCTCTCTCTCTCTCTCTCTCTCTCCACACACACACACACACACAAACAAAAAATAAGGGAAAAAATCCACTTTAACAATTAAATCCCAACACAGGAAAAATTACAACGTGTATTTTTATATCTCGGTTAATGAGGATTTTTTTTCCCCAGGCAACAGAATAATAAAAACAAAATTCAGTTTGACTTATTAATAAATGTCCATGTTAATCCCACCGGATTTTAGTGACTAATCCGGTTATAAGGTGGCGTTTGTGAATGTGACATATGACTTAAATACCTCCCCGTGTTTTAATTTGTAATGAACCAAATTGTTTTAAAATGTTTATCAGTAGATTAAAGTAAGTTTTATTTTTTTAATTTTTTTTTTAATTTATGTAATGTGTTGTGTCCTTAGAATTTTGTTAACCCATTGTTTATGTGTGTGTGTGTGTGTGTGTGTGTGTGTGTGTGTGTGTGTGTGTGTGTGTGTGTGTGTGTGTTAATCTTCTTTGGAGTTTTGTTAGAGGAATATAGATCATGCAGCGCCTTATAATTTTAATATTTTTTTTTTAATTCGTGAATGCTTAAACTCCACATATTTAGGTCATAGTAGGATTCCCAACTCCTATAGGACTTAGGCACTTCCCAAGAGTCCTTATCAGATCCTCTTAGTGTAGACATAATATATCACCTGTCAGTACTTTCTATATAAAAAATATTATATAGTTTTTTTTTATAGAGCATATAGGAAAATTATTCTTGGACAGCTTCAAAAAAGAAAAGATTCAATATATATTTTTTCGTTCATCTTTACAGGACTTGAAATGTTACCTCAAGGAAAAAACTCATTCCGTCTTTTGCAGCTCACGAAGACCATCCTGGAACAGAGTCAAGCACGGAACTTATCACTCTACCTCATGTCTCTTGTCTTTCTCATTTTTGTTTTCTCTTCTTAAATCTCTATTTTGTTTTTGTCATATATTCTCTTTTTTTTTTCTGTAGAAGTTTCGTAGGTGGTAATGGTTGGATTCTTGAGTGGGTTTTTTATGATCTAAGACGATTTTATTTCTTCTTTCAACTTTTGGCTCTCATTAGCTGCCATCTTGAGTGGTCTGATCTCCCCATTACACCCCCCTCCTCACCCTAGATCCCCCGCTCCTCCCCCATCTCCTCTCCGATCTCCACTCCAGCCAAGACCTCTCTGACTGGCACCTTCCCAAAATATAAACTATCATTTGGTAAAGTCCGGAACTACGGCCCCTAACTCCCAGCATCCCGCCCCTGTTTCCCCCCCCCCCTCCCCCCTCCCCCTCCCCCAGAAGGACAGTCGTCACACCTTCCTTCACTACTGACACACCTATAATAAAATCAATCATCACTTGAAGCGGAATTTCATTACCTATAACTTCGACTCCTTAATACCTGTACCTGTAAATAATATCCACAGGTGACAGGTAGGAGAGTGTTCGTCACGCTGTTGCATCTATACGTGTGTGTGTGTGTGTGGAGGGGAGAAGATGTGAGTCACTCTTTGTTTCTCGTAATAGTGATAATTTTTTGTAAACAAGAGGCTTTATTCCCTTGCGGTATGTGTCGTGTCATAAGGAAAGCGTACAGAAGATGAAACCACTCGGGAGTCGTGATAAAGGAGTGGGGGAGGACGTAATTTTACCTGTAATTAACAAGTTTGGTGAAGGTGACAGCGGGTAGGAAGGGGGAGGTGATGGTGATTGATGTTGAGGGTGGGTGGAGGGGGGGGAGGGTGATGAGCTCTCCTGCCTCGCTTGTTGATGGGTAGAGGCTGCCAATAACAGCGCCAGTCACCATCATCACTACTACCACGTACCACCACCACCACCACCGTTACCACCACTACCATCACCATCCCCCCCCACACAATCACCATCACGTACCCTTACAACCACCACCACCACCCATAGCCACCGCCACCACTACCACAATCACCACCACTACCACACCACTACCCCATAACCAACGCCACCACTACCACCACCACCACCACACACCACTACTACCACCCACTAACACCTTCACACGAAAACTTTAAACGTACCCGAACATGAATCGCTTGTACACGATGCTCAAAGAGTCAAAGTCATACGTTGAATTTTTCCCTTGTAACTGGAGATGTGAGAACGCAGCAGCATTTTAAACTTAGTCTTTTGATATTTGGACACAAAGATGACACACAAAATCGTATAAAAAATTCCCTCTTGAATATCACCTTAATTCGATACGTTTAATATATGTTTAATTTAGGTCCAGACAGATCTTAGGAATTTCAGAGGATCTAGATATTTTTATTTATTGTGTTCCGTTTTCTATTGTGTTCCGTTCTTAATTGTGTTCCGTTCTTTATTGTGTTCCGTTCAAGGATAAGAAAAGAAACTAAGGCTGTTTGAGACTCCGAATCACCGGTCTTCCCCCAGTTGACCCCTTGGCTAAATGAAAGGTTTAAGAGGGTCAAGAAGAGTCTAAACTCAGTGGTGTGTAAAGGTCCATCTCCCATTAATTTAATTCGCCGTCCCCAGCCTTACGGTGCGTGTGTGATAGTGCCGGGGTGCCACGACGCCATAAATCAGCTGGCCAGACAAGAGGGAGTGCCGTTGTTAGTTTATTGGCACGGCGTGGACTGGAGGGCACTGGCTGGATTATTGTCCCGTTTATTTGAGATGGGTTGTGTTTATTGGCACGGTGTCTACTGTACGTGCGGCAGTGTCAGTTTATTTGGGACGTGATGAACGGGATATCGTCAGTTTATTGGGACAAAAAACAAGCAAATAGATTATAAGTGACTGCGAATCATCAGTTTTATCGGGACGAGTTGACTGGACTATACCTAACTGGTTGACATGTACTGGGTAGAGTAGTGACTGGACTATTGTCAGTTCGTGAGACTGGAATTGAAATGCATGGAAACTACCGTGTTGATTACGTCAGCTTATTGGGACGAACCGATTGGAAGTTATATAGTGGATATTGTCGCTTTATCGGGACAAATAAACTAAAAGTTATTGAATTCGTGTCGTGAGTTTATTGGGACTGACTGACTGGCTGACTGGCTTACTGACTGACTGTTAGGTTAAATAGAGATATTTTTCAGAACCAAATGAAATATATTACTGTATTAATATGACTTATTTTTTAGACAGATTTAATGGTCCGTTTAGATATAGTGAAAGTTTACGCCATATTTTATTACCAGTAAGAGTCTCGATACTTTTATTTGTTTATTAAAGAATATAAAATATGGCCCTTATTGTATTACTGTTACAAATATATTATGTCTGTATTTAAATATTGAATGTTTGATATATCTCCATATTGTGAACGCTATCGTCTGACCTGACTTAACCAAACCTATCTTACCCTAACTAAATTTAATCTAACATAACCTAACCAAACCTAACCAAACTATAACTAATAACGCTCATCTCGTCACTAAATACTGTTCACTTCCCCCCCCCCTCCAAATAGTAAACACGATAACCAAAACCCAACTAAATATAGCGCTATATTAAACGTTCTATATATATCCCGAGATGACAAATGCATTCAGTGCTTCATAATGGCTGACGTCCATAATGTGAATGATTTAAACCAGTGCAGCAACGAACAGGTCAAAATCATTCTCTCTCTCTCTCTCTCTCTCTCTCTCTCTCTCTCTCTCTCTCTCTCTCTCTCTCTCTCTCTCTCACGGTGCTATTAACCTAACCTAACCTAATCAAACACACACATATACAGTCCTCCTTTCATTATTCGTTGTCATATTTTAGTGAATTTTACATCGGGGATCACAACACTTTCTTAAACCTACTTAATATTAGTTTTTTTTCCCTATGTCTTCCCATCTCTCTACCTCCCTCTTACCCCCTCACCCCTCCCTTTCTACCCCCTCCCCCCCTCTCCTACCCTCCCTCACTCCTCCCACAGTCCCCCCCCAAAAAAGGCACCACAGAGGAGAGGCCTATTAGACACCAGCCCATGATCTGGACATTAAATTTTCAGTCTTGTTTACATGTAAGGAAGAGAAGACGTCGGGAATTTTTCTACCTAATATTTTTCCTTTGCTGGGTATTATCGGGGGAGAGACTACACGGCGCTGTAAACGTCGGTGGTAAAAGTTTTATCGTGTGTACAGTACCGGGTGATGATGGTGGTAGGTGGTGCTGGTGGTAGATGGTAAGTTGGTAGTGATGGTTATGGGTAGTGGTAGGTGGTTGAGTGGTAATGGTGGTAGATAGTGCTGGTAGTGTTAGTTGGTGGTGTGGGTAGTGGTAGGTGGTTGGATGGTAATGGTGGTAGATAGTGCTGGTAGTGTTTAGTTGGTGGTGTGGGGTAGTGGTAGGTGGTTGAGTGGTAATGGTGGTAGATAGTGCTGGTAGTGTTTAGTTGGTGGTGTGGGGTAGTGGTAGGTGGTTGGGTGGTAATGGTGGTAGATAGTGCTGGTAGTGTTAGTTGGTGGTGTGGGTAGTGGTAGGTGGTTGGATGGTAATGGTGGTAGATAGTGCTGGTAGTGTTAGTTGGTGGTGTGGGTAGTGTGGTAGGTGGTTGAGTGGTAATGGTGGTAGATAGTGCTGGTAGTGTTAGTTGGTGGTGTGGGTAGTGGTAGGTGGTTGGATGGTAATGGTGGTAGATAGTGCTGGTAGTGTTTAGTTGGTGGTGTGGGTAGTGGTAGGTGGTTGGGTTGTAATGGTGGTAGATAGTGCTGGTAGTGTTAGTTGGTGGTGTGGGTAGTGGTAGGTGGTTGGGTGGTAATGGTGGTAGATAGTGCTGGTAGTGTTAGTTGGTGGTGTGGGTAGTGGTAGGTGGTGGTAGATGGTATTATCAAACCTCTCTACTTCTCTCCCTCTCTCTCGATTCTCTCATCACTTCATGCCACCCTCTTCCCTTCCTCCCTTACTTTACCCTCTTCTTTTCCCTTCCCTTCCCTATCTCTCTTATCATCCCCATTGTCTTTTCCCTCTCACTCCTCTCCTTTTCTTACTTCGTCTTATTTTCCTTCATTCTCCTTCCCTACCCCTCACACATCCTCACCCTCACACAGCCTTACCCTCACACCATCTCACCCTTACACCACCTTACCTTCACATACCACCTCACTCTCACACCACCTCGTCCTCAGCCTTACACCGGCCATGCCTCCTCTTCTATAAGCCGTCGTCAGCGATATGTTAATCCGGAAACAGCGAGGGGCGAAAAAGCGATTACATTAAGCGGGTCTGCGGGTAATATATTCTGGCCGCGACTTCCTGTCCGTCTTGCAACACATTCAATTTGCAACGCCCCTTTACGGCCAGCAGCGAGGCCAAAGATTGATAGGCGGCTGATCATCAATAGACATCCACCGTTCACTGAGGGGGGGGGGGGGGGCACGTAGCAACACACCTGGCACGGAGGAAGGGAGGGATGCCACGGAGCAACACACGTGGTGGTAGGAAAGGAGGGAAGGTGCCACGTAGCAACACACCTGGAAGGGAAGGATGCCACGTAGTAACACACCTGGTGATGGGGGGAGGGGGGAGGAGTGCCACGGAGCAACACACTTGAGGTAGCACCTGGTTTATTCCATGATTCTGGCACTGTGAGGGAAAGGGGATCGCCAGGGGTGGGGGTGTCGCGGAACGATTGTAGGTTAGGGAGGAAGGGGGTAAGGTTGGGGGTTGGAGAGGAAGGGGGGGTAAGGTTAGGGGTTGGAGAGGAAGGAGGGGGTAAGGTTGGGGGTTGGAGAGGAAGGGGGGTAAGGTTGGGGGTTGGAGAGGAAGGGGGGGTAAGGTTGGGGGTTGGAGAGGAGGGGGGTAAGGTTGGGGGTTGGAGAGGAAGGGGGGTAAGGTTAGGGGGTTGGAGAGGAAGGGGGTAAGGTTAGGGGTTGGAGAGGAAGGGGGGTAAGGTTGGGGGTTGGAGAGGAAGGGGGGGTAAGGTTGGGGGTTGGAGAGGAGGGGGGGTAAGGTTGGGGGTTGGAGAGGAGGGAGGTAAGGTTGAGGGTTGTGAAGGGGGAGGGTTGAGGATTGAAGGGGAGGAGGCTTGGGGAGGGGTAAGAGGAGGGTGGTGTAATGGGTATGTACAAGGTGGTCAGACTGGGAGGGACAGCTGCTGATACAGGTGTTCTTCTGGCAGGTGTAGTAACCAAACCAGAAGGAGCAGGTGCAACAGGTGTAGTAAACCAAGCTGGATCATGACTATCACAGTGTTATTATCGCAGGTCATGTATAACACTGTACTTAAAAAACAAAAATATAATCCCTCTCCTCCGATAAACATCCATCATTCAGGTCGGGAAGGGCAGGTATAGCGGACTAAACATTACCAAACATATGTACAAATTCTCTGTTTTTTATTTCAATTTTCAAGGCTTGGATCAGGTATATTGAAAAACAAACAAAAAAAACAACACTGGTAAATTTTAGAAGAAAAAAATGAAATGGAAATTCCTTACACTACCACAATGTTTCGTCTCTGTTCGTTGTGTTCACCAGATTTTTTTAGCATTAGTTAGATTATTCTTTTAATTCTCCGTCAGTAACTACAATTAGAGGTGTACGTGCTGTCTGTCCCTCCCTCCCTCCCTCCTTCCTTCCTTCCCTTCCCTTCCCCTCTCCCTCCCTTCCTCTCTCCCTCCCTCCCTCCCTCCCTCCCTCTCATCTCCCTCCGTCCCTCCCTCTCATCCCCCTCCCTCCCTCCTTCCCTTCCTCCCTCCCTCCCTCCCTCCTTCCTTCCTTCCCTTCCTCCCTCCCTCCCTCCCTCCCTCCCTCCTTCCTTCCTTCCTTCCTTCCTTCCTTCCTTCCCTCCCTACCTCCCTCCTCCCTCCCTCCCTCCTCCCTTCCTTCCTTCCCTTCCTCCCTCCCTCCCTCCCTCCCTCCTTCCTTCCTTCCTTCCTTCCTTCCTTCCCTTCCTCCCTCCCTCCCTCCCTCCCTCCCTTCCTCCCTCCCTCCCTCCCTCCTTCCTTCCTTCCTTCCTTCCTTCCCTCCCTCCCTCCCTCCCTCCCTCCCTCCCTCAACAGGTTTTTCCTCGTGATGGCTAAAAAGATTTACCTCAAAGCTTTACTCCAACACTCTGGACCACCTGAGAGTGATGCTACTCCTTAAGAAAATCCTCCTCCCCCTCCCCCTGGAAATATAACCTTCACAGGATACAGAAATACGGGAAATAATAATCGGAAATATGATAACTACTCCCCAGACAGTTGTTACTAAATGGTTATCATCACCAGTTTAAAATATGTTTCTTTCTTTTCATATATTTTATTTTAATCTAGAAAGCTGGCTGGTCCACTCACTCACCCACTTACTCACCCACTCACCCACCCACCCACCCACCCCGTAAGAGTTGAGGTACGTTGGTCTTATTTAACCTTTTTTACCTATAAAAATCCATCCATCCATCCATCCATCCAACCATCCATCCTTCCATCCAACCATCCATCCTTCCATCCATCCATTCATCCATCCACCAATTCATCCAATCATCCATCCATCCATCCCTGAAACATGTCACCTGTGATCACGAATCCCAGTCAAATCAACCCTAGGTAACAGTCCAATAAAGCGACGGACGGACGGACGGATGGACGGACGCCAGACGGTAAACTGGCCTCTAATTGGTCCCTGGCTATTAAATTGGGGGGGTGGGAGGGGGAGGGAGGTCGTGATTGGCGGGTAATTGTGGGGCGTTCAGTTGAATACATTGATTGGTAGTTGAATGTATAGTTGAAGCATCTATTTGAAGTGGAATGATTTATTTTTATTTACCTGCGCGATATTGTTATAGGATCAAGTAATTTGTGGCTGTTGATGGAGGTAGGCGTGTGTGTGTGTGCGTGTGTGTGTGTATGTGTGTGTGTGTGTGTGTGCGTGTGCGTGTGTGTGTGTGTGGTGGGAAATGGGATAACCTGACCTGAAGAGCATAATATGAGCATAATTGATCAACCCCTTTCCCTCCCTCCCTCCCCTCTCCCCTTCTCCTAGCTGTCACTCCCCTTCCCTTTCCCCCCTTTGTTTTTCTCACTTTTCTCACCCCCTTGTCTTGTACCACTCCCCCACAATCCCTCAGGGTATGTAGCGGCGCCCCCCATCCTCTAGCCTAATTATTGTGTGGTCCCTTGACTGTTGTACCTGAGCACGAGGGGGGGGTGGATAGGGGGAGTGGGATGGGAGAGAGGGTGGTTAGGCGGAGTGGGATGGGAGAGAGGGTGGTTAGGGAGTGTGGGAAGGGGGAGAGGGTGGTTAGAGTGTGAGGGAAGGGGGAGAAAGGGAGTGTTAAGGGAAGGAGAAGGTGGAAGATGGGTGTTCTTGGGGAGATCATGGATGGGGAAGGTGTGTTGGGGGAGAAGCTGGTGTGTTGGGGAGAGGCTGGTGTGTTGGAGAGAGGCTGGTGTGTTGGGGAGAGGCTGGTGTGTTGGGGAGAGGCTGGTGTGTTGGAGAGAGGCTGGTGTGTTGGAGAGAGGCTGGTGTGTTGGGGAGAGGCTGGTGTGTTGGGGATAGGCTAGTGTGTTGGGGAGAGGCTGGTGTGTTGGGGAGAGGCTGGTGTGTTGGGGGAGAGGCTGGTGTGTTGGAGAGAGGCTGGTGTATTGGAGAGAGGCTGGTGTGTTGAAGGGACATGGTATACTAACCTAGGTCAAGCATCAAGACACTAACCTAACCTAACCTAAGCTAGACATATAGCTGAACTTGTCCGAAAAGCTCTTATACTTTAGCTTCTGTAGTGATTACCCAAAAAGCTCTTCCTTGGTAAATCTCTTAGGAGTATGAGTATATGTATTGGACATCAAGCAAGTAAGACATATGGCTGGATTTTAGACAACCTCCTTACTCAAGACATGGAGACATTTTCACCACTTGGAAACGATAAAGTTCATTTTACTCCCTATCTGAATCACCGGTGTAAGACGTTTATCGACCAAGCAAGACATATGGCTGAATCTAAGCTAATCTGTTTTTAGATAGACGTAAAGACATTTTTAACTTCTGTGTGATGATGTAGAGCCAGCCACCCCCCTTCCCTCTCCCCCCCCTCCCCCTCCCCCTCCCCCTCCTTCCCCTCCCCCTCCAGACCTACTTTATCATTCTTATGTTTTTAACCTCGAGCTTCAGGAGACTGACATATCACGAATGATACTCCGGGTGATGTTACCTCCAAATACCTTGTGTTTTTCGCTTCTCGTTTTAGAGATATAAGACTTAATATAAATGCAAAGATTATAATGATAGTTTTACTAATGATGATAATAACAATGATGATAATGATGATAATAATAATGATAATAAAAGACATAAGTTTTTCTCAGTTAAAATCACAACCGCGGATCGTATTGTTTTTATTTAATTGTTCTTTTTTATTAGGTCAAACAACAGTACAGGTGCAGATACAATCACAGCTACAGGTACAGAAAAAAAAATACAGTATACAAAACAATCGACACTTATGAGTAATTGAAACTAGATACCAGAATTTTAGTTTCAAATGATCGTACAGTTTCTGACACAAGTACAGTACGTGTGTGTGTGTGTGTGTGTGTATTAATTCTGTTATTTTCTGCACTTCTTTAACTACCATACCTTCTTATTTCTTCTCTTCGTCCTCTTTCTTAGGGTCGTTACATCTCTTGGTAGGGAAACAGACAGATAGCTAAGATGACCCACGTAAAACCCCCTTCCCCTCCCGTCTGCCCCTCCCGCCCCGCCTTAGTCAGGAGCCTTACCCAGCGGTCTTAACACAGTACATAAATCAGCCAAAGGAGCATACACACTAGAGTAAAAGTAAACACAACAACGACACAACTAAACCAATACACACCCGCCAACGAGGGAGAAAATAGCCACTAACTCCGTAACAATCGCCAAACTACCAGAACCTCGGTGAGAATTCCAATCGGGGAGGGAGGGAAGGTGGGTGGGGGTGAGGTAGGGGCAAGGAAGGATGGTGGGAGGGAGGGAGGGAAGGTGGGAGGGGGTGAGGTAGGGGCAAGGAAGGATGGTGGGAGGGAGGGAGGGAAGGTGGGAGGGAGTGAGGTAGGGGCAAGGAAGGATGGTGGGAGGGAGGGAGGGAAGGTGGGAGGGGGTGAGGTAGGGGCAAGGAAGGATGGTGGGAGGGAGGGAGGGAAGGTGGGAGGGGGTGAGGTAGGGGCAAGGAAGGATGGTGGGAGGGAGGGAGGGAAGGTGGGAGGGGGTGAGGTAGGGGCAAGGAAGGATGGTGGGAGGGAGGGAGGGAAGGAAGATGGAAGGGAGGAGGGAGGGAAGGAAGATGGAAGGGAGGAGGAAGGGTAGGAAGATGGAAGGGAGGGAAGGGTGTCGTTCTGTATCAGTTGTCCTTCTACCGTTCAGGCGCGAGTGTGGCAGAATACACTTTATTGCGGGCTATAGGGTTTTGCGTTGACTTTAGTGCTGCCTCCGCCTTAGTGTCACGGTTGGTGATTGGTGATGGTGATTCTTGTTTGGTGGGTGTTGATTGGTGGTTCTTGTTTGGTGGGTGTTGATTGGTGGTTCTTGTTTGGTGGGTGTTGATTGGTGGTTCTTGTTTGGTGGGTGTTGTTTGGTTCTTCGTTAATGAGTGTTGATTGGTGGTGGTTCTTTTTGTTTTTCGTTGGTAGGTGTTGATTGGTTCTCGTTCTTTTTTGGCTGGTGTTCATTGGTCCTCGTCCTCCATCACGTGCACTGATTGGTCCTTGCCCTCCATGATGGTGCAGTGATTGGCTCTTATCTACCGTGACGTCAGGATGTATCCCCCCCCCCTCCACTTCGGCCAAATTTAGTAACAATACAATTAACTCACGTCACGATGAGCCAGAACCTACCATCGCACTTTATACCCGCATGTGCGTGGAATCTACCAATATCTACGTCAGCCTTCAGTATACAATTTTGTTTCTCATTTTTCTAAATAAAAAAATAAGTAAAAAAAAATATGCAAAGTGTGTGTTTTAGAGTCTCAGGTTAAGCCTCCTGTGTGACCAACCCTCATCCTCCTCCCCCTCCTCTTCTTCCTCGTCCTCCTCCCCCTCCTCCTCCTCCTCCTTGCGTGAGTCTTCGAGGTAAAGATTCAATTATTCTCTTAATGAAGAAATTACGGGAACCTTTGTATTGATTTTCTGTCAGTCTTTTACCGTGTAGGCATATGGAAGGTTGAGGGGGGGGGGGCAGGGTAAGTGGAAAGGGAGTGGTTTGGAGGGAGGGGATGGGGGGAGGGGGATGGGTGGAAATGGAGGGTGAGAGGGTGTGCTAGAGTGAGGGTGAGTGAAAAGGGAGTGGTTGGGAGGGAGGGAGGTAAGGAGAGGGAAGGGAGGTTAGGTGGAAGGGGAGGGCGTGAGGGGATATGGAAGTGAGGGGAGCTGGAAAGAGGGGAGAGAGACTTAGGAGGTATGAAGGGATGTATTAATAAAGGAGGGGTCAGGGGAGGAGGTCCTGGGGGAAGCGATCAGAGAGCAGCCTGAAGGAGGGTAGAGAGAGGGATGATGATAACGTAGGATCCCTGAAGGAGACCTGAAGAACTTAAGAACCCTGAAGGAAACCTGAAGGAGGGTTGAAGGATTAAACGAAGGAGACCTGAATATAAGAACGTAGGATCCCTGGAGGAGGCCTGAAGACAAGTTAACGTAGGATCCCCGAAGGAACTAGTGAAGGATGCCAACACCAAGGCGTGGGATAGTTATGCTTGGTATGGCAGACAAGAAGATCGTATATACACTATCAGTAACTCTTGTCTTCTACTGCGTTATATTTTGTAGATATATCGACGGTAGCCTTTCATTCAACTGAGCAAATTATATAGTTATACACGGGGCAAGTTTGGAAGTAAGAGAAGCTTTACGTGTGAAAGGAATACTGGATGGGTGAGATTGTAAAATGATATAAAGATTGTGAAGATATCTGTAAATTGTAAGTAAACATCTGAAAATCATTTACACCAAGACAAAATCATTTACAATCAGAAAGAAAATAATTGTAAATGAATGGTAAATATATTAATTATTTACACCTAGAACAAAACAAAAACAAAGTGAATACACCTACGGATAAGTTTCTTGGGTCATGTTATACAGAGGCACCACATTTTATTACGTCTTTATGACAGTGTTGTGACATTACACCTTTATGATGTTGTAACCTAAAGACAGTCATTGTAAGTGTAGTGGTAGTTGTGAGTGATTTATTTATCCTTTATGTCTGGGAAGTGGGGTGTTACTGGGCGGGGGGGGGGGGTAGGGGGCTCTGTGTGTGTGTGTGTGTGTGTGTGTGTGTGTGTGTGTGTGTGTGTGTGTGTACTGTACGTCCCCTAACTGACACTCCTCCGTTAAGAGAAGTTGGTTGATTTTGTATATGAGGGGGAAAAGCCATTCGTCGGTCTGTCTGTCTGCTGGATACGTTGGCTACCGTGTCGCGTTCATTATTGAGAATCCCTGGATCGAACCTGGATGGTGGGGGAGGGAGGAGTTAAGTTTGAGGAGATTGGGTTAGGTTAGGTTAGGTTAGGTCAGGTCAGGTCAGGTTAGGTTAGGTTAGGTTAGGTTAGGATTACAATTTCTCTTAAGTTTGACGATTATAAGTGTATCAGAAGCACTTAAGTCTTTATAGGAGTACCGGTAGTTGTAATGTAAACACGTATAACACAGGAATCAAAGTGTTTCCATACTCAAATATTCATAGTGAAGACACATGAATTAATGTTATTGATTAAGTATTATCTATGGTAGTAGAAGTTGAGGTTGTTGTTGTGAGTCGCCCTTGCTAGTATGTGCATTGTAATTTTTTTTTTATTTATATTTTTTTTGTATTGTTGTAGCAGCTCTAACTAACAAGCCCTCCCCCTTCACTCTTCCCTTCCTCCTCTCCCTGTCCCGTGAAGATGTGAACTACTCGTGGGAGGAAAAAAGTGAGAACCTCCTTTGCATCGTCCCGCCTCCTCACAACTCTGCCCATGTTTGACCATCGACTTTGTCTCATCTTTTGACTGTGTTTATCTCCACGTTCTGTGTCACAAGGAGGAAGAGAAGGGGAGGGTGAGGGGGGCCGCTATACCGTCGCCTCCAATATTTAACCAACAGAGTTCGCTTATTTACGCGTCTGAAAGTTTAAGAGTGAGAGGAAACGTATCTCACTCTGCCTTTTATGTTTGTTTGAATTTATTGAGGGTGTTGACAGACTCGCTCCATAACTTTGGTTGGAACTCTTGGCCAAGTCTCTCCAACTCATCACGGAACTTCAACAAAAAGTGTTTTTTTTTTCTCTCTTTTTCCTGGATATTTTTTAATACAGTTTTTCCCTCTCCTCTACGGATTAATATTATAGTATCATTTTTTTGGGGGGAGTTGGGGGTGGTAAGTATGGGGTGGGGTGGTAAGGTAAGGTGGGGTGGGATGGGGTGTGGTTGGGTGGGGTGGGATGGGGTGGGGTGTGGTTGGGTGGGGTGGTAAGGTAAGGTGGTGTAGGGTGGTAAGGTAAGGTAAGGTGGGGTGGGATGGGGTGTGGTTGGGTGGGGTGGGGGTAGTATTATTAACTTTGGGTGAACTCTATATTATGTTCTTTGAGGATGTCTTCTGTTACAGTGACTAAAGTAGTTGTGACAGTTTTTAATTATATATATATTTTTTTTTTGGGGGGGGGGGGGAGAGGGGAGGATGTAATCAAAGCAATTATCCATGTAACTCTCTGGTGCCTTAACTACTCATCCAACCAATCACTATCACGCCCATTCACACAACTCGCCACCACCACCACGCCCACTCAACAGCCCACCACCACCTTCACTCGACCAACCTACTCACCCAGCATATATAGAAAAAATATAAAGATAGACATGGCAGGAAATAAGACATTAACAGACATAGAAAAAGACAAAGAACATAGACCAAAGATTACCAGAGAGAGAGAGAGAGAGAGAGAGAGAGAGAGCTAATTATTATACACACGCAAAAAATTAAACACGAAGGGGTCTGATGATTTGTATTTAAACGCTCGGGTGAGTTTCTGTGGCCATAGTAGCTTGTGTGTAATGACAGGTCTAGTGTGTAGGGGGCAAGTCTTACTACAGCACAAAAAAATACACATATACAGTATATACACACACACACACACACACACACACACACACACACACTCCCCTTCCTTCCTTCCTTTCCCTCCCATCTCGGCTCCTACTTTCCTCCCCTTTGTTTTTTCTTTCCTCACTCTTTCCTTCCCTCCCAAGCTTTTATGTTCCTTATCTCACTTCCCTTCGGCCTCTCTTCCTTCCTCACCCCCTCCTTTCCTTCCCTCTTCTCCCCTCCCTCTCAGGCTTTTATGTTTCCTTACCTCCCTCCCTCCCTTCCCTCCCTCCTTTCCAATCTCCCTCTCTCCCACCCTTCTCTACCCTCCCTCCTTCCCTCCTCTCCCTTCACCCCCCCCCACCATCCTCCCTCCACCAGCCATATTTTTTGCCCCACCAGTAACTTATGTGTCAACGAGTAATCTTAAATATATTATGTGTGTTTTTGTGGGAGTATTTCATGTGTACAACCCAAGCTGGTGATCCTCCGGTCTGCTGCCTCACTCACGGCTTAGTAAAAAGAATAGCTCCCAGGATATGTGTGTGTGTGTGTGTGTGTGTGTGTGTGTGTGTGTGTGGATGGATGGATGGAGCAATAGTTTTGTCTCTTACTACGACCTGAGTATATTTAAGTTAGTTTATCCACTTTAGCTGCAGGTTTATATATCGCATTCACTTTACTTACTTTAAATAGTTAAGTATCTGTCAGTGTCATTCTGTTAAGGGTTTTATTTTTTGTTCTTATATGTCACTGTCTTGTGTGGCCTACAACCAAGGCTGTAACTATGGCGCTTAGAACTAACTCTCTCTCTCTCTCTCTCTCTCTCTCTCTCTCTCTCTCTCTCTCTCTCTCTCTCTCTCTCTCTCTCTCTCATCACATCTTGCAGGGATGGGGTGAGGGGGGGGGGGGGGTTGTTGTCTCCCTGCTACTGTTCCCCTGCTGCTTTCTCCCTGCTGTCATTTCGCTGCTGTTGTCCTCCTGATGCTTTCTCCCTGCTGCCTTTTCCTGCTGTTGTCCTCCTGATGCTTTCTCCCTGCTGCCTTTTCCTGCTGTTGTCTCTGTATTTCCCCTGCTGATGTTCCCTGCCAGTTATCCCACTGCTAATTATCTCTCTGCTAGTTAACCCCCTTTTCTGTCCCAAACGATTTACCCACTGTTGGTGTTCCGTTACTGTTTCCCTGTTGGTGTTTCCTCTCGCTGTTCCTGCTGTGGTGGTGAGGGCCCCCTGCTGTCACACCTCGGCGTGGGGTGGGAGGCAGGTGATTCATGCCGCAATTTGCCCTCTGAAACATATTACCTGAGGGAACAAGCTGCTGTCCACTGCTGTTACTGAGACCTGGGTTTCTGAACTATGTCTGCTGCACCTGAAATATATTCCTGTGAACTATATTGGTACTGGTGAAATATATCCCGTTATGATTGTGTGTGTGTGTGTGAGTGTGTGTGTGTGTGTACAGAAGAACTCGTTCCTGGTGTTATGCACTACACTGCCACTGCCTTGGTGTTTGTGTACAGGCGTGAGAATGAAGTATGGAACGCTGATGCAGAAATATGAAGTCAATTTACTCCCGAATATTCTGCCATAAATTCAGTCATTCTTCTTCTTCTTCGTCTTCTTGTGATATTATTATTATTATTAGTAGTAGTAGTAGTCGTAGTAGTAGTAGTCGTAATAGTTAGTTGTTATTAATACAGTAATACGGTATTCAACTTGTGCGTATTTCATCTACCAAGCATCCATCTGGTCACCCTCGACAAGCTTAACTAAGAGTTTATTTCCACAAAACTCCTCACTAAAGAAAAAAGTTATTGGTCTATTAGGATTTATTATTATTTAAAAAAGTTTATTCTAAATTAAGGCAGTTTAAAATGATTATCTCTACTGAAGAGAACTTGAAATTGTACGGTATAATTATATTTTAAAAATGTTACGCGGCTGGCAGTTCAATGGTGTCTCCTGTTCCCCCGTGAGTACTGGTGACCTAGCGGGTGTGCGGCGTACTAGTTGAGCCCTACCCCCCTCAACCATTAATTCAACTTTTATTATCGTTATCACTTTAGAATTCCCCCAAGACCATCACCCCACATGTGGAGGTCAGTGTGGAAGCTGCAGCAACAATAAGTTCACTGGACAAACAGAAACTTGCCGGATTAACAGTTTTATACTGCTTAAAGTTTATTATCTATAATGATTTCCTTAATATCCTTATTTTTGTCGGGGATTTATTAACATGGAAAACTATTTAGCTGGCCAACGAAAACCAGGTAAGAAATGACGAGGAAATGCTCACTCTTGAGGTGTACATAGAGACAGTTTACCTGGCGTTACCTGGATAACTTTCCAGGGTTTCGTCTATCTCTCTATCAAGTAGTGTTTTGCTGCTCACAGTCTTTAATTATCACAAAGCTCCCCAGTACTCCTTTGGGGAGAGCCACTGGTCGCCCTGCGTTGTCATCATGTGTACTGTTTGTTAGTCAACGTTTCCAGATTCCAGCGTCTCAGCAGTCACCACATTGTTTATAATATCCTTTCCTTTCCTTCCTCTCTCTTGTTCCTCGAGAGCCGAGACCTCGTCGCCTGTCTGTCCCTTCCCTTCCCGTCTCTCTCCACTCTCCCTTCTCTCCCTCTCGTCGCCATCCACCCTCTAAAGGAATCAATTTAGCGTATCGTGTCTGTGGTAGTTCTTTGTCGAGGCGGCCCATAATGTTGATGTCCCCAGCATGCATTGTTGTTCCCTCTGGTGGTCATGCTAGTGGTGGCAGGTCCCCAAGCCTCTGCAGTGCGGTGTGTGAGGGCCCCCCCCCCCCCCCTCTGTCGGGGCGAGGGGCGCGCTTCTGGTCCTCTCCTCCTCCATTCTTTCTTCCTTTCTTTCTTTCTTGGTCTCTCTCTGTCTATGTATCCGTAAATATCAAATTCTTTCTTGCCTTTCTCCTTCCTTCTTTTCTCTTTGTCTAACCTCCATCCACCTACACTCCTCCTCCTTTTATATTTCTTTTCCTTTTTTTTTTCTCCCCTCCGTTATCCCCCTCCTCCATCCTTTACCTCCTTTCTCCTATTCTTTCTTTCTTTCTTTCTTTCTTTCTTATTACTTTCCCTATCTCTATCCACATACCTCCTTCCTCCTCCTTCTCTTCCCTCCTCCTTTTCCTCCATTTGCGTCATGTGGTTAACTTGTACTCCTCCTCAAGGCTTAATAATGCACTCATGGTAATGTTTGGTGTAGGGTCACTTCTTCCTCTTCTGTCTTCCCTCCCCTCCCTCTTCTATCCTCCCTTCCCTCCGTCTTCTATCCTACCTTTCCCCTCTCCCTTCCCTTCCCTCTGCGTCTCCCCTTCTAGCGTTATGTGGCTGACTCCCTCTTCGTCCCCTCCGTGCTAAGGCGTCATGCACATTACACACACACACACACACACACACACACACACACACATACACACACACATACACACACTCTCTCTCTCTCTCTCACCAATAATCTTATGGTATACCCCCTTCCCCTGCCACCATTTCCCTTAGCGTCCTGTGGCTGACCCCCCCCCCCCTACCCTACCAGAACGTTATGGACAAGTGGCAGTGTTTGGGGGTAAGCTGGCGTGGGTCTCGTAGTGGATGGTGCCTAGGTGCTACCATGCATGACCCGCCTCACTAGCTGGCGTGTGGAGTCTCTCTCTCTCTCTCTCTCCTCCTGTCTTTCTCTCCATCCCTCCCTCCCCTCCCTTTCTCTCCATTCCTCCACCCCCTCTCTCCTCCCTTTCTCTCTCTTTACCTCCATCTCTCCTCCCACCACCCCACACAGATCAGATCTCGGCTCCTGGCAGTAATACCCAGAGTCGTCTTCTTCTTGCTGTCCTCAAGTCCAAGATCAACCGCGGCTTGGTCCTTCCCCCGGCCACTCTGCCCAAATTTGGTGTTTGGTAAATTTGTATTTTTTATTATTTTTTTTACGCATTTCCTTTTTTTCTCTCTCTCTCTCTCTCTTTCTTTAATTTTATCTATTTTTTCTCATTTTATAATTCTGTCTCATACTTTCTCGAATTCTCTCTCTCTCTCTCTCTCTCTCTCTCTCTCTCTCTCTCTCTCTCTCTCTCTCTCTCTCTCTCTCTCTCATGTGGTCGTCTGCTAAACCGATTTACTGGGGCTTGTCCATCCTAACCTCAGTTCCCGCAACAAGATATTCCAGTAATACCCGACACTGCATTATTATTATTATTATTATTATTATTATTATTATTATTATTATTATTCTTAGGTAGGACAAGGTTAGGTTAGGTTAGATCAAGTCATGTTAGGTTAGGTGAGGTGAAGTGAGGTCAGGTTAGGTTAGGTTACATTAAGCAGATGAAGGATATAAACAGGATTTTCTGAGGTGTATTAGGACTTAGTTTGTAGGATTCCTCGTTGTGCCAAGACTCCGTTTTAATTAGTGTTTTGATCTTCTGTGATGTGTTAATGAGGGTGTTCTAGCCCAGTATGGGGGGGGGGTTGGTGAGGGTTACGCACGGGAGAGAAGAAAGGGCAGGGGCGCGGAAAGGGAAGGGGTAGAGATGAGGGCGACAGCGAAGGTGAAACGGAAGAGGTGTGAGGGAAGGTAAGGGGTAAGTTGGGAAGGGAAGGGTGGTGAAAGTGGAAAGGGTAAGAGAAGCGAGAAGAGGGAAAAAAGGAGACAGAAGAGGAAAGAAAAGGGTAGAAACATAGGTATGAAGGGATGAAAAATAGAGAAGGGGGTAGGAGGAAAGTGGTGGGGTAATGGAGGGAAAGGGGGAGGGAGGGAGGAAGGGGGGGAACTCATATTGAAGCCGAGACGGAGTAAAGTGTGGTAGTGGACGGGTGGGGGACGAGGTATCGTGGGGGATGTGGTAGGGAAGGAGGGGGAAGGGGTATGTGGAAAGGAGGGGGGGTGAGGTGCCGAACAAACAAAATAACATGTAAATGAATCTAGTCCTCCAAACAAGCAAACAATGGCTCTCTCTGGCTCTTATCTCACACTCCGGGAACACCTCGGTCGTGCACGGCAGGTGGTGTGTGGCAGCTGGTGCACGGTAGGTGGTGTGTGACAGCTGGTGCACGGTAGGTGGTGTGTGACAGCTGGTGCACGGTAGGTGGTGTGTGACAGCTGGTGCACGGTAGGTGGTGTGTGACAGCTGGTGCACGGCAGGTGGTGTGTGGCAGGTGGTGTGTGTCTTAGGGAGGAGGTGTCGAGATGACCATATCAGCGAGGTCAGTTAGCTCATGTGCTTCAATGTTGTGAGTACAATATGACATAAAACAGTAGCAGTTATGTTCTAATGTGTATTTTCAAACACCATGTAACCTTTTGTAATTCAGATGACACGAAATGTTAAATCATGATGTCTTTGAGATATTCGTTCAGTATTAGGTGGCACTAAGAGGGTTGTTGAGTCTCCCGTGTTAGTTTTATTGTTCACTTTGTATCTGTGTTTTCTGGTTAAATAAACTGCTTCAATCTCTCTCTCTCTCTCTCTCTCTCTCTCTACTCCCTCCCTCCCTCCTTCCGTCAGAAGAAGGTCCCTCCTTATATCCGGCCATAAGTGAGCAAATATGTTGGTTTATTGATCCCTTCTACCCATATCTCTCTCTCTCTCTCTCTCTCTCTCTCTCTCTCTCTCTCTCTCTCTCTCTCTCTCTCTCTCTCTCTCTCTCTCTCTCTCTCTCTCTCAGGTTAAAAACAAAATGTCGGGAGAAATGAAGACGAAGACGATGGATTTACAGACTCCTCCTCCTACCTGTCCTCCTACCTGTCCTCCTGCCTGTCCTCCTGCCTGTCCTCCTCCTCCTCCTCGTAAGACCTTGAGGTAAAAATTAGGTTTGCGCTTCTTGAACGCTGGCCAACCCGTCTTCTCCATTAACGTAGTGATGACTGACTCCTATTGTTCCTGTTGCCATTCCCATTCAGGTGAAAGGAAGAAACTGGAAGAAGGAACAGGAGGAAGAAAAGAGGCATAAGAAGAGAATATATATTTTTGGTGTGTGAGTTTCAAGCCTCTGAACTCTTGCAGTTGTGTGTATTAAGAAAATGAAGACTGGCAGTTTAGGATTTTTTTTTTTTTTACTTTGAGGGAAATATTCGAGATTTGCAAAATGTAGAAGGAATGAGAGATAGGAGAAGGAATGAGAGATTGGAGAAGGAATGAGAGATAGGAGAAGGAATGAGAGATTGGAGAAGGAATGAGAGATGGGAGAAGGAATGAGAGATGGGAGAAGGAATGAGGTGATTTGAGAAGGAATGAGAGATGGCAGAAGGAACGAGAGAAAGGAGAAAGAAATCTCAACTGTTTGAAAAAGAGACGATATGGAGAAAGGAGAAGGAAGGAGGAGAGGGAGAGAAGAGGGCAAAGGGGAATCAGTTTTATTGCTTGAAGGGAAAGACCCGAGACATGCGAAGGGAAGAGACTAGAAGGAAGAAGAAATAAGAGATAAGAATGAAGGTCGAAGATTAATTTAAAGAAAGCACACGAAAATTGAGAGATAAATAATTAAATAAATATAGGAAAGAAAAATAATTGGAGAAGAAGAAAATAAATTCCTACTCCAGGAAAAGACTCGGAGAAAAGAAACAGAGAAAGAGAAGGAGTGGTAGGAGAAGGAAGGAATCCATTGCCGTATTACTCAACTTTGTCTGCCACTCGACTCTGCGATCTCCCCCTCAAGATGGAGGTTGGTCCTTATGTTGTACGAAAAACTCCTCCGCCTCCTCCAAGATTCTGCCGGAGCTGGTCCTTGAGTGTAATTTATGCGACGTGTTCATCAGCAAGTAAGCAGAAGTTTGTTGTAAGCTGGTCATGCTTGATGCAATTAAGGTAGCGGTGCCCGGGAACCTCCGTCTACACGACCGCTTGGAGGTGGCTGCTGTCCTTGCTGCCCTTGCTGTTTCTCCTGTTCTTCTGCTACTGGTCCTGTTGCAGCTGTTGGTTGCTGTTGTATATGCTCTTGTTGTAATTGCTGGCTACTTGCTGTGTGTGTTTTTTACATCTACTTGAACACACACACACACACACACACACACACACACACACATGATCGGCCTAGAGCAGAATGTGATCTTCATTATTCAGAGGTTGACGTGTTTATGATGGTGGCGGTCACTCCTACATGTGGCCCCTCTTACCTGGCTCAAGTCCTTCCTCACCCTCCCTCCCTCACCCTGGTTATACACCTTGCTTACGCCCTTACCTACTGTCGCCTGCACCTACTGTATACTCCTCCTCCTCCTTTCATTTACTTTCCTTCCTCCTCCTTTTCCTCCTCCTTTCCTTTCCTTCCTCCTTTCTCTCCTCTTCCCCCTCTAATCCCCGCCAGCGCCTACAATAATAAATAAATAAAATGAATAAGTATTGAAGTGATAACCGTGGTAACACTATGAGATGTTCTTATTACCACCATGCTATTGTACTATTCCAGATGATACTAAATGTTACAAAATACTTCCTTGAGATAAATGTATAGTATATATCCGGTGCCTCAAAGAGAGCTCAGGTTCTCAACTGGCTCAGCCATGTTAATATTGTTATTATTATCCACTCTGTATCTGTGTTTTTCTTGCTAAATAAACTGTTTCAATTCAATACAGTTCAATTCAATTCAACATCTGTCGTCATTACGTCTGTACTGTTATACACGCCTGTCACCCTCCCCCCCCCCCCCTCCCACATACGCTGACACAAACACCCATACGTACATTTACCATCCTGCCACGTGTCTGCCAGTCTGCCACGTGTCTACACCACACCACTGGCAGACTATTCTCCTCCAGGAAAAACAAGGTCACTTCCGCATTTTTTTTTTTTTTTTTTAATTTTACCGACTGTTCGCTTTTACAAGTGTCGACCAGTTTTTTCCTATCTACATTCAATTACAGTTTCTGTCTGTCACTGTTTTTGTAACCTTTTTTTTTTCTTTGTATTTTGCATTTTATTATTTTTTTTTTTTTAGTTGGGAAAAATATTTAGTGAGATTAGTTTATCATTTATCGTTGAGTTAGTTTTGTTTTCTGAAGGAAGGTGCTGTTATCACTTGTGTTGTTTGTTGTTTGTTATTGTTGTTTGTTGTTTGTTTTTTTGTTGTTTGTTTTTGTTTTATGGTGTTGTTTGTTGTTGTTGTATGTTGTTTGTTGTTGTTTACTTTTGTTATTTGTAATTAGAGTGGAGGACTGTGGTCGCCAACCCTCAGATATAAGGTTGGTACTCTGACTGATTGATTGATTGACTGTATTTAAGTCCTTGTCTTGTTTACTCTTCGAATACTTATTAATTTCCCTTTATTTATTTATTTATTTTTTTTTTTTTTGAGGGGTGGGGGGGGGGGGGGGCTGAGGCGGGTTATGGATTTGGTTGGTCTAGCTTTAAAAAAAATGAGAAGCTATAAATTATCTTAGTTTTCTATAGCTTTTTTTTTATCACATTGTCCATTTTCTTTTGGAGGGGAGGGGGGGGGGGGTGTAGGGTTAGGGGAGGGGTTTTTTTGGAGGGGGGGGGGGGGAGGAGAGAATGAGAAGGGAGTTTTTTATGGTATTCCAGGCTCCCCCTAACTACCTATTCAGATGCTGGTTCGTCACTTTTTTTTTTTATCCTTCTTCTTCCTGCTGATAACTGTGTACTAGGAAATATTAGCCCCTCCTCCCTTCCCTCTCCCCCTCCTCGTCTCCCCCTCCCCCCACCTGTCCATCATCACCACCTTCATAACTCCTGCCAAAACTTGTTATCTGGAGGGTTTATCCCCCCCCCCCCCTTCATCCGGTTATCCTGACTTTATCATAGAGTTGTCTTCTTCTTGTTTCTTCATTCTTCTCAGATCTTTTTTTTTCTTCGTTATTCCTCTTCTTCTTTCTTCCCCTTTCTTCTTTATATTCCTCTTGTTCATTTTCTTAATTCTTCTTTCTTTCTTTCTTTCTTATCGTAAAGTTCCTCTATTCTCTCCTCATCTTCCTCCCAGTATAAGAATAGAGGCTAGGTAAGGCAAAGTGAAGGGAGGTGAGGTTAGGTTAAGTTAGGTCTTTACAGCATTCTTATTGACTGGTAGAGTCGGTTTAAGTTAGGTTAGGGACTTGCAGCATTCTTATTGGCTCTTAGAGTCGGTTGAGGCGTAGGAACACACTCGGAGAACTCAAGTGGTTTAGGTAAGAGTATTTTAACGCACCAGTTATAAAAATTACCACGACCTGTTATATTAAATTTCAGTCTGATTTACTTAAACTTTTCAAGCACTTGGGAGAGTTTTAGACGTCACTTAAAAGAAGGAGGAAGATACTAGCTAGGTCACCTTCTTCAGGATGTTTCTCTCTCTCTCTCTCTCTCTCTCTCTCTCTCTCTCTCTCTCTCTCTCTCTCTCTCTCTCTCTCTCTCTCTCTCCAGGCCCTTACCATCCATCCCCTCACCTCTTAAACCCGCCACCACCTCTCTTCTCCCCTCTCCCTGCTGGCCTTCTACCTCTCCCCTCACTTCTGTCACCCAGGCAGGCAGCAGCGACACTAATATCCCGGAGCTTTGTGGTCGAGGTATGTGGTAATACAGGGCCTGGAGGGGGGGGGGGGAGGAAGGGACGTCAAAGAGGCAGTAATGGATAAATGAGGAGTGCGCGAACCACCTCAGGTCTCCGGTCTACCCTGTACTGTGTGTGTGTGTGTGTGTGTGTGACAGGCTCGGACACACACACACACACACTCTCTCTCTCTCTCTCTCTCTCTCTCTCTCTCTCTCTCTCTCTCTCCCCCGTTCATCACACCAGGATCAACTTTATTGTGTAATATTTTAGCCATTTCCTCCTCCTCCTCCTCCTCCTCCTCCTCCTCCTCCTCCTCCTCCTCTTACTCCTACTACTACTATTCCTCCTCCTACACCTCCTCCTCGCCACGTGTCTTTACTACGCCATTATATACCTTGCGCCACGATGATTACAACTTGGTGAAAACAAACAAAATAAATACTGGAGGAATAAATAAATAGAAAATCACATCAGAATCGTCGCTGTGGTTCCCCTTCGTCATATAGTCCACCCCCCCCCCCCCCCGCCCCCCTTCCCCCCCTTCGAGTGACTTAATTTTCCCTTCTCGGTGGAATTTCCTTGATAATGATTTTTTTTTTTCCTCTCCTCTTTTGTTATGCTTCAATCTTGACGACCACGTAGGAAAACTATACGCAGGGTCGTTTCCTCGTGGGGTAAATCCTTCTTCATGACTCTGTTGGTATCGTGAGGAAGTGTGGTGAGGAGGAAGTGGGGAGATGGAGGAGTAATGGGGATGGAAGAGGAAAGGGAGAGATGGGGGAAGGTAGGAGATAGGGGAGGAAGTGGGGAGGTGGAGGAGGAAAGGGGAGATGGAGCAGAGAGCCGTTGTCGCAGTGTGGTATTAAGGTGGGTGTTTGTGGCGGCCTGTGGTGGTAACACTCACCCAGGCGTGGAGGTGTGTGATTCAGGCATATTAGTATGACAATGGTGCTGTGTTATTCTCTCTCTCTCTCTCTCTCTCTCTCTCTCTCTCTCTCTCTCTCTCTCTCTCTCTCTCTCTCTCAACGTACACCAATATTTCGGGAGATATTCGAGGCCACCAAGAGAGGCTTAGCCCAAACCTGGACAAACACATCCGGCCATCCTCCTCCCCACACTCACTCACACACCCTCCATATCCATATCCCCTTCCTCTCACTCTGTCCCTCGTCTTCTCCCCTCCTCCTCTTCCTCCTCTCCTTCATCCTCCATCCCCCTGCCGTCCCCTCTTCCATCTCCTCTCTATCCTGTCAGTGACGTTGGCTCGCAGATTTCATTAAGATAACTCAGAGAGGCAAATCATCAGCCATTTCCTCTTATTCATCGTCTTCTTGTTCGATGGGTCCAGCCAGCCCTGAACTCTCTCTCTCTCTCTCTCTCTCTCTCTCTCTCTCTCTCTCTCTCTCTCTCATTGACTGTAAAATGAGCTCCGTTGAGGGTTAGTGTTTGTTTAGACGTCTATGTATCTCACCTGTTTTAGTTGGTAACACTGACGACATGTTTACGTGAGTGTTGCGTCATTACACCTTAATTCTCAAAGGAAAAGAAAAAATGCCGTACGTTATTTATTATTTATTTTTCTCTTAACTAGGACGAGAAAGAAAGAAAAAAACACTAGCAGGTACGGTAGAGTTTCTGTGGCTAGTTGATGCTATTTTGGCTCCTATTTTTTTACATTTTGCTGAGTAAGTGATTCTGTTTGTGTCGTTTCTTCCTGCTAAGTTAAGGGGGAAATACCATTACAACCCTTGCAAGTTAGGGGGGGGGGGGAGGGGTATTGGTCGTATGAGTCTCGTAATTGGTTAGATCCTGCTGTTGTAAGTCTCATACCTTGACTTGAGACTTTCTTAAGTTATCCAAGGAATGCCCTCTCCCCCTCCCCCCCTCCTCCCTAAAGATAACCTGAGAGGGAGAGGAGGAGGGTGAGGGGCGGGGGGAGGGGGGGGGGGGAGGTCATCCTTACTACCTCTTTCACCTTCCCTTCCTGTAACCTCTCTTGACGGGACGGAAAAATCACCACCTCTTCCATCCCTTCTTTAAAACTATGGACTTACCACCAGACCCTCTCACGTCTTCACTCTAGATCCCCGCTAGAGGTGATAGGAACCTTGGTGAATCCTTCGTCGAGTTACGCCTGCCCCTGGGGTGTACTCGAGACTCGGTAAACATTAAATCCCAAATTGTTTTTTTTTAAGTGTTTTTCAGGTGAGTTGCAGATCACATGAGGTTCAGTCCTGTTGGAATGTAATGTTTTGTGTAATTGTTAAACTGTGAATATTGTGATTTGAGTAACACACATGAATGGACTGTTGAGATATTGCGTTTGTATTTAGGTTTGTATTAGTGTTGCTGTTATTATTATTATTGTTGTTACTCCTCTCCCTCCTCTTCCCACTACTATTACTACTTTTCCTCTTCTTCTTCTCTTCTTTCTTCCATACTTTCTTAATATTCCTTTAGATATTTTTAAATTCGATACGTTACTTATTTATTGACATATGTAACTATAATTATATTGTCTTAATCTTTCTCTTCCTTCTTACAGGTAAGACGCCAGCCACCCTCTGAGGAGTGAGACATAATGAGTGATCAGGTACGACAGGTAAGAGTGTGACAGTCAATTAGAGGCAGGAGATCGCTAATTATACTCTTTAATGATATGTAGAGGTAAGTCTCAAAGAACTCTAAATTGTTGGTCCGTTATTAGGAGGCTGAGTGAAGGATAGGATTATGAGACACTAATGAGAGTGATGGTGAAATAGTGTTAATTACTTGATCGGGTAATACACACACACACACACACACACACACACACACACACACACACACAACATTGCCAGCCTATACACCCTTTAGGTAGGCCATTTAACTCTGGTATATATACTTCACATTTACCAAAGAAAAATATATTCTTTACTAAAAATTCAATTAATTTTTTCCAAGGTTTTTAATTCATTTTATATACAGTATTTTTTTTTCTTTCCTCTGGTGAAGCCCGTTGCCTGCCTTATCAGGATTTTAAAAAAGATTAATTAATTTTAAAATCAGCCGCACTTTTGGTGAGTGTTAGAGTTGGTGGAAATTCATTAGACATCAAAGCCTGCCTGTGAATAATAGGTAATTAAATTGTTTAGAGGAGACCTTATTAACGTATTCAAAAAGAGTTCTTCAATATAATAGTCATTTGCAATTAGCGGTTGCAGGATGGAGAGCGGAGATCTTGTCTGAGTATTGTCTCCCGATATTTTGTCTTCTTTTGTGCCGATATTTTGTCGTTTCTTCAGCCGATATATATTTTTATTTTCACCGACATGGTAAAGTGTTTGGTCTGTCTACCTCCTAATTTTCTTTACCGAGTAATTGCTTTAACCGATATACGTAGTTTACCCTTTACCAATTTACCGATATTTTAACAATATACTTCTATTGTGTCCTTTCGGCCGATCGTATTTTTTTTTGCCGATATTCTAATGATGTGCTGACAGTTTGCCCCCCCCCCCTCTTGCTCCCCCCTTTGCCCTTCCCCCTTCTTGCCCTTCCCCCCTCTCCCCCTTCCCCCCTTGCCCTCTCCCCCTTCCCCCCCCCCCACCTCTTGCCGATATACTCCACTGCCTGTTAGTATAACTGTGCAGTGACATTTATCTATTTTATACCGATATCGTCAACAACTCACCGATTTTTTTTTCTCTCACCGATCGATCAGAGTTCTCACCAACTTTGAAAAATTCATCGCCGGGGAGGGAGGGGGGGGGGCACCTCTCTCGAGTACAAGGTTGTTGGGCTTGGAGAGTGTGTACTAAGACCTTGGCAACACTGGGAGACCCTGGTGGTGTAACTGTGTTGTAGTAGTCGAGATGAACAGAGATGGAACAAAAGGAGACAAACTAAACAAACACACACACACACACACACACACACACACACACACACACAAGCGGGCGAGAGAGAGACCTGAGAAGAACACAACGACCCAGAAACACAAGAAGACTGGAAACACACCACAACACTAGAAAACTGTCAGAGGTTCACTAGTCCCTCACCAACACTCCAAACGTGATCTAGCCACATCAACCACAACCACCACAACAACTTAGTCTCCTCCTCCTCCTTTTCCATCTTCATTTTCATCTTCTCATCCTCGTTCTTCTCCTCCTCTTTCTTCTCCACCTTCTCCCCCTCCGGCTACTCCTCTTTCGCCTCCTCCTCTTCCTCCTCCTCCTCCTCCTCCTCCTTTTCATCTTCTCCTTTTTCATCTTCTCTTCTTTCTTCTTCTCCCCCCTCCTCCTCTTCTTCCTCCTCCTCCTCCTCCTCCTCTTCCTCCTGCAACCAAAGACTCAAGTCAAATACCTTTTACGGAACAACACCTCGGCCACATATACCAGAAAAATATGTGTGGTACATCTTGTCAGCCACCATTCTCCCCCATCCAATATCAACACTACTGTATATTCAGCTCATCCAGCCAGAACACACACACACACACACACACAAAAGACATACACATACAGTACATACACACACATACAAACACAAACACACATACATATACACAAAAACAGACTCATAAAACACACACACACACAAAAGATATCCAGGTGCGACCAGCGGTGTTTGTCCACGAATACTCTAGGTTTATTGGCTTGGTACCCTTCTATAGTAAGACCAACGACAACAACTATTGCTGCTACTATTACTATCACAACACATTATAATAACAATAACAACTAGTACAACACCACCTACTACTATAGTACTTTTACTTAAATGAGAACAAGTTACTCAGTCCCAAGCCTTGCCGTTTACCGAGACCCACGGACTTACCAATAGTACTGAAGGAAGTATAACACATTAACACAGGCCGTTTAATATGGTGAATAGAATAATTATTATCATCGATGACAAGAGAACAAAGATTAATAAATTTAGTACATTAGCAGATGTGTCGCTGATACGCATTTTATTTTTTCTTCATAAAAATATTCTTCTAGTCGTAGTTCGGAAGACGCATAACCTAACCGTTTTGCCGCCAGGTGTGAGAGTGAAGGTGATCACAGAGGGCGATGTTTACACCGTTCTGTCGTGCCTGTCTCCCGTGTGTGTGTGTGTGTGTGTGTTTCCACAGTTCTGAAGACAGCTAAAATTTGGTAGGGAGGTGCGGGTAGCCTATGTACTTGGGTGGTCGTGCACTATATTCAGCCCCTCCACTGGGCGAAGTCGCGTAGCTCCACTAGTTGTATATTATTTCATTTTTAATTTCTGTTTGAATATATTGCATAGAATTCTCTGCTTATTAAGGAATACTCAAGGACACAAACACACACTCACACACGCTCGTGGCTTTTCAATACCGTCAAATGCTATTCATCATTTTACATCGCGTTTTCGACTTTTAATAAGAGGAGTGGTGTGATCCACCCGCCCGAGGAAGCCCAACAAAGTCCTCAGGCCTTTTATCTAACGCCATTGTCACCTCACTGGAATAATTGTCATATGAAGTTTGTCAGAGTCTTTTCCTGGGGAGTTGCCGCCCCGGTGACCCGCGTTACTTGTGGCCAACTTTGTCACGGGTTGCTTCTTCACTTTAAGAAATGTCGTCGTCTTAAATTGTAGGAATTATTCTCGTGGTTTAGGAGGAAACGCTGACATCCCCCACCCCCACCACCCCTACCGACACCCCCTCCACCCTACCCCACCCAAAACCCACCACTTTCAGACCCGGACCGACCAAAATGTGACTTACGATGATCTAACTTGATGCGTCTAACTTAACCTAACTTGAGCTGAACTTAATCGAACCTAACAAACCAACCTAACCTTTGTCGCTCTTTCCGTGTCTGTCTGTCTGTCTGTCTGTCTGTCTGTCTCTTTCTCTGTGTCTGTCTCTCTCCCCCTCTCTCACCGCCCGTCGAGTTATATTTACATAATACGTATATGAACTCCACTGCGTAAAAATGAACACAGAATAACCCTATAGTTTTAATATGATATATGTATAGTAAAATATGTTGGTGCATAATGTTATGTGATGTAATGCAGTGTTGTGTAATATAATGTAACGTTATGTAGCGTAATCCAGTGTAATCTAATGGGAGGTAAATAGGAATTTCAACTTCCACACTGGACTGACAATCACGATTTATAGGATTTGATGTACGCTGTTGTAATGGCTGTGATGTTATTATGTAGGGCAGGACGTAATGTAATTTTAGCGAAAGTTACATTTTACTACGAGACCTGAAATGATTCGTGTGTGTGTGTTTGTGTGTTTTAAAACTTCTATGTAAGATATGGTCTAAAAGAGGCAGAAAGAGAAAGAGAAGGAATAAAGAGAAAGAAAGAATGAGTGAGTGAGAGAGAGAGAGAGAGACAGAGACAGACAGAGAAACAGAGAGAGACAATCACCCTTGGGTTCGTCTTCTCAGGGTTCAGTGGTTTGTTTACCTCCGTGACGTGTGGGTGAGTAAAAGGACCTCGAGGTTAACTTGACCGTACATCATGTTTATCTTCACCCCTCTCCCTACCCATTCCTCTCCCTCCCCTTCTCCTCCCCTTCCTCTCTACCCCTTCCTCTCCCTTCCCCTTCCTACCCCTTCCTCCCTACCCCTTCCTCTCCCTTCCTCTCCTTACCCCTTCCTCTCCCTTCTCCTTCCTACCCATTCCTCTCCCTCCCCTTCTCCTCCCTTCCTCCCTACCCCTTCCTCTACCCTTCCCCTTCCTCTCCCTGCCCCTTCCCTCCTCCCCGTCTCTCTTCAATAACCCCCTTCCCTACATCCTTTCGCCTGGATATATATTTAGGACATCAGTAGGAAGGGATTGAGGTGTAGAATGGGAGATGAAGAAGAGGAGGATGAGGGAGGTACTGGGAAGGAAGGAGGAGCCGAGAAGGAGAGAGATATGAAGTGGGAGAGGGAGGAAAAACAATAAGAGGGAAGAGGAGAAGGTTGAGAGAAGGTTTGAGGGTAGATAAAGAAAAGGGGGAAGTATAGAGAGGATAATGAAAAGAGAAACGGTAGAGAGGGGGGGAGAAAAGTTGAGAAATGAGTACGGTTGGGGAAGAGGAGTGAAAGGGAAAAGGAAGGGAAAATATAGAAAGTGGAGATAGATAGAGTAGAGTAAAAGGAAGAGGGATGAGGAAGAGGGATGAGGAAGTGGTATTGAGACCCACATCCATCCATCCCTTCCTCCCCCTTCTCCATTCCCTCCCTTTTCTCCTTTCCCTCTCTCTCCCTTCCCCTCCTCCTTCAGTTCCTCCTCCTCCTTCAGTTCCTCCTCCTCCCCCTTCCCTTTCATCCATCTTTATGTCTTTCATTTCATTCTTCCACATTTATCACGTGTTGCGGTTATTGTCTCTTTGTGTCAGTTGGTTATTCTCTCTCTCTCTCTCTCTCTCTCTCTCTCTCTCTCTCTCTCTCTCTCTGTTTAGTTCTGAATATTTCTCTGTGTCTTTTTATCTTACCTAATATAACCAGATTTAGTCCTAGGTAGCGTTAGGGTGTTAATCTTCAGGTGATATAAGCTGGGGGCTAATCTTAAAGTAAAATAAGCTGGGGGCTAATCTTGAAGTAAAATAAGCTGGGGGCTAATCTTGAAGTAAAATAAGCTGGGGGCTAATCTTGAAGTAAAATAAGCTGGGGGGCTAATCTTGAAGTAAAATAAGCTGGGGGCTAATCTTGAAGAAAAATAAGCTGGGGGGGCTTATCTTCATATGACCCTTAGAGTTGTATCTGTATTGATAAAAAATAAAATAATTGACCTTTGACCTGTCTGTTTGTCTGTCAAGTTGGTAAATGTAAGTCAATTTTAAAACACACACACACACACACACACACACACACACACACACACATACACACACATACACACACACACACACACACACACACACCTATTCGAAGCCAATACCTCCATTCGTTTTTCAATTTAGGGCAATTTTTAGGTGTGTGAAATTTGCACAGGTTCACCAGGATGCTCAAATTGACCCTCAAACTACAGGTGGGTCTGGCCCTTTGTCGACTAAACAAGGCTAAATTATCAATGGAGCTGTGATGGAGGCGGGGAGTAGGAGGATGAATTCTGAAACCTGTCATCTCTTTTATGTAGTCTGGTCTCTGTGTGTTGGAGGGTGTTTTTTTTGTATCGTGTTTGTGTATGGGTGTAAGTGTGTTAGTGTGGGGGGCTGTTTGTGTGTTTGATGTTTGTGTTAGTGTGTTTGTAATGGTGTGTGTGTGTGTGTGTGTGTCTGTGTGTGTGTGTGTTTATTTATTTATTTTTGAGGTTAAATTTACCCTTAACCTCACCTCACCTAACTCTTTGAATGTGATGACAATAACCCTTTGAGTACTAGGACTTTTACTTTTATCGTACTCAATTGATTTAATGTTAAAGTACCTGAATGGTTAATGTTTTAGTATTCAGGGCTTTCAGGTCATTGTACTCAAGGGTTTCAGGTCATTGTACTCAAGGGTTTCAGGTCATAGTACTCAAGGGTTTCAGGTCATAGTACTTAAGGGGTTGAAAGGTCAATCAATTAATCTTGCGGTTACCGGTTAAAGAAAACGAACAATAATGGTGAAATATAATGAGATATTTCCGTAGAGTTTCTTCATGATAAATGGTTTGTTACCTAAGTTCTGAGTGACATCCAGGCTAGTGTTTCCTCCTTTCTGGTCAGGTCAGGTTAGGTCAGGTCAGGTCAGGTCAGGTCAGGTTAGGTATGAAGAAAAAATAATATAGACTTTAAATAGTGACTAAACGAAAGGATTAATTTTAAGGCGTTTTTTTTTTTTGTCATGATGAAAATATTTGTTGATGTTATATGTTTGAATTTTTTCATAGAGTTATAAATAGGAGGAGACATACTGGTAAATTTGTGTAGTGTAGTTGAGATAAAGAGAAAGAGACAGATAGACAGAACAAACAGACAGGTAAAGAAGAGAAAGAGAAAAAGTGACAGAAAGAAAGAGAAAAAAGAGAAACGGCGATGAAAAGAGGGTGAGAAAGAGAAAAGGCGAGATAGGCAGAGAAAGAAAGATAGATAGTTGGTAAGAAAACAAAGAGTGAACGAATGGTAATAAATTATAAAGAAATAAGAAAGTATAGATAATTAAAGAAGGAGAAAAATCACGAAAACAAATAAAAGAAAAATATATAAACCCGAATACATGAAAATGAAAATAAAAACAATAAAAATAACTTGTAATGAGGAAAACCAAGAAAGAAAATACGAAGGAAGAAAGAATAAAATTAATCCCGGTAGACGGAGTAAATCACAAGGAGAGGAAATGAAGGAGAGAGAAGAGAGGAGAGAGGCAGGAGGATAGAGAGAGAGAGAGAGGGGGCAGGTATGTTGAAGTGTTCTCTCTCTCTCTCTCTCTCTCTCTCTCTCCCTCTCTCTCTCTCTCTCTCTCTGAACATCTAGAAAAAGAAATCTGAAGAATTAGAAACAAAAATGCGAACAAGTAGAAAAATCTGTACGAGGAGAAAAAATCTGTACTAGTAGAAAGGAAAATCTGTACAAGTAGGAAAAAAACAAGAGTCTTTACACATACCATCCCCAACAGGCTATTAAAAGGACTCTTATTTGAGGATCTAAACTGCCCATAGGATGTAATAATAGACCATCAAGGCCACTTCTCGCCCCCCTATTCTTGTTTTTCGCTACGCCCAACACGGAGTCTTTTGTGGGTGTTGTGGTTCATGACTAGCCTACGGGATAACTAGACTCCGAGCCTCAGTTGAGAGTTTGAAGGTCTTGAAGATAAGGTTTGGTTTGGTTAGGTTAGGTTTGGTTTGGTTAGGTTAGGTTAGGTTAGGTTTGGTTTGGTTAGTCTGTGGTTGTACCGTCTGATCTTCTTTGGCTTACGACAGTGCCTACCGCATCGCCTACCACAGCGCCTACCGCATCGCCTACCACAGCATCCATCCCAGCGCCTACCACAGCATCCATCCCAGCACCTATCACAATCCCCACAACAACTTCTTTGAAACTAATCACAACGCCGTCCGCCATAACCCCCTCCCACAGTGTATCTTAAAGCCCCCCCCCTCCCACAGTGTATCTTAAAGCCCCCCCTCCCACAGTGTATCTTAAAGCCCCCCCTCCCACAGTGTATCTTAAAGTCCCCCCCCCTCCCACAATGTATCTTAAAGTCCCCCCCCTCCCACAGTGTGTCTTAAAGTCCCCCCCTCCCACAGTGTGTCTTAAAGTCCCCCCTCCCACAGTGTGTCTTAAAGTCCCCCCCTCCCACAGTGTGTCTTAATGTCCCCCCCTCCCACAGTGTGTCTTAAAGTCCCCCCCCCTCCCACAGTGTGTCTTAAAGTCCCCCCCCCCTCCCACAGTGTGTCTTAAAGTCCCCCCCCCCACAGTGCCTCTTATGACACCTCCCACAGCGCCTATAAAATCTTCTACACTGCCTCTTTTAAAACCTCCCACAGAGCATACTGCAACACCTCTCACAGTAGCCACCATAACCCCTATCACAACTTCCCACAGCACTTCTACGGCACCTAATACCTCCCACAGTGTCTCCCACAGCGCCTATTACAGCGCCTCCCACGAGTGCTACCATAACCCCTATCAATACCTTCTACAGCGCCTCCCACGGTGTTCAGTGGGTCTGTGTTCAATATTTTATTATATGCGCGTAAAATGAAGCTGGCCACT
>CAUDMG010002554.1:317500-435000 GCA_958450375.1 Homarus gammarus
CATTTGGCCAGGTTAAACCCACCCAATAAAGGTGTATTTGTATTTTGTGTGTGTGAAGGGGGGAAGCAAATGACTTTATTGTTATGTTTGAGTAAGAGGAATATTTTTAGATGCCAGGTAGACTTCAGGTAGATGATTAGATACCAGGTCGACATCAGGTAGATATAGTAGACTTCAGGTAGATGGTAAATGCCAGGTAGACTCCAGGTAGATGCAGGTAATTAATAGGTAGAATCAATGCCTCTAAACTAATACAGAAGCAAGGTATATTTTTTTACCTTACCTTAAATCTTCAGGAAACACAGGGAATGTTGGTCCTAACCTAACCTAACCTAACACACACACACACACACACACACACACACACACACACACACTTGAAGCCTCAGAACAAACCAGTATTGTTTTCACTCACGTAAACACGAAACCCGACCGCTTGTTTACCTTGAGCTACGGTAAACAAAGTGTGTTTCTATGCGCTCTAACCATGTGTGTGTTGACTTAAGTTAGCATTTAATTACCTGCTTTTGTTTTATTTCTATATATTTTGTTTTATGAATTTATATATATATTTTTATGGGGTTTAATTTTTCTCTTAATTTTTACTTGATTTTTTTTTTTGTTTTATTTTTATTTTTATTATTTTTTTCTGAATGTTTTTTAATTTGTATTTTATTTTATTTTGTCTTAGGATTTTATAATTTCCTTTTTTGGAGTTTTATTGATTTTTTTATATAATTTTTGTTTATCTATTTATTTATTGGTGTTTTTTCTTTGTTCTTAATGTTTGTTAAAATGAGGAACATAGAGGTAGATAAGAATACACACACACACACACACACACACACACACACTCACTCACTCACTCACTCACTCACTCACTCACTCGCCATCATCATAGTGAGATAAGTACATGCAATTAGACTGCATAGATCTGCAGTTTATTGGTATTACAATTACACCATCGAAAGAGGGATAGGTGAAGGAAGGGGAAGAGGTGAAGGAAGGGGAAGAGGTGAAGGAAGGGGGAGAGGTGAAGGAAGGGGGAGAGGTGAAGGAAGGGGAAAAGGTAAAGGAAGGGGAAGAGGTGAAGGAAGGGGGAGAGGTGAAGGAAGGGGAAGAGGTGAAGGAAAGGGGAAAAGGTGAAGGAAGGGGAAGAGGTGAAGGAAGGGGAAGAGGAAGGGGAAGGGGAGGAGGAAGGTAAAGAGGAGGAGTAGGAATATATTAAAATAAACTCCGGTATATTGCACTAGTACCATTGTCTCTTAACTCATGATCCTTGCAACAATGCAGAGCGATAGCATTCCTTACCTCCACTGTTGCATGCAAGCTGGGCCCCGATAGCGTCTGCAACACGACCAAGACTAAATGGTCTCTCTATGCAAATAAGAAGTCGAAACCAATTTTAACTTTGGAACTTAAGAGTCAAATGTTGATTATAATTTTTTTTTTTTTGGTGGGAGGAAAGGGGAAGAAGGAAGGGGGTTAAAGGGGAACGGAAAAGAGAGGTGTGATACTGCGTTGGGAGGGGAAAAGAGGAATTATGGACCCCCAGAGAATAAGGGGAGAGGAACAAAGGGAGGGGAGGAAGAGGGAGGCATACAAAAGGGCTAGAATAAGAGAAAGGGGAAAGAGGGGAATTAAAACCCCCTTGGGAATAGGGGAATGAGAATTGAAATTGAAATTAAAACAGTTTATTTAACCAGAAAATTACAAATATAAATTGTATAATATTAATAATACCGAGTGTTTTGAGGGTGTTGCAGTTCAGTTGTAGAGGCACCTGATGGACACGTGTTGGTTGTGGCATGTAAACAAACCCCTTCTTACCTGATAATGGGAAATTACAGGTAAGTTGTGAATGGTTGGTCACTCACAACACGTTTAGCTCATCTTGTGAATAAGAAACTACAGTGAAACCTCTATATAACGAACTGGTGTGAGAGAGAGAGAGAGAGAGGAGTTGGTACACACGTCAGGTAAACATGTCGTCTTGTACAGGAGTAACACAATCAACTTAAACCAAACCACGACACCACGACCAAGAAACATCATCTCCAAGACAAGGGAATTTATTAGACTACCTTCCCTCTCACTCTCCTTCTCTCTCCCTCCTTTTCCTTCTACCTCTTCCTCCTTTCCACTTCCTCTTCCCCCTTTCCCCTTACTCTCCCCTTCCTTCCCTCTTCACCATCCCCTTCCCTATCCCCCTGTCCTTCTTTCTTTTCCTCTTCCCCTCCCCCCTCTCCACCCCCCCCCCCAACCCCCACACTAGGCCAGAAGGTGTATGATGCAGACTTTAATCCTGATAGTCTAGTTAGGTTGGGGGGGGGGAGGGGGGGGGGAAGAAGGACCTATCAGGATTGGAACCCATTTGACCAGCCACCTCGTTACATAGGGATGAATTATGACAGCATATAATACTCTGGTAGTTTATCATCGTTACCAACACCACAAGGGCGTATAAATCACCTAGACTCGGGGGGTAGTCAACCAGCCTTAACACCATCGACTTGACACTACGGTTCTCACGTCTTAAGGCAATTACCGCTAATTTACTTATCAACTTGAAGTACCGTCGTAACGAGCCTTTGTAAGTAAATCACACATCATCCTCCCCGACCTACACAGGATTTGACCGTATTAAGGAGAGCCGCCTTCTGTGTGGTGTTAACTCTGTGTGTTGTACTGATGGCTGGTCATAAACCATCTTTATTAGCAGTTGTGTTTGTGTAGTGTCTGTGAGGTTGTTCTTATGTTTGTACAGTTGGGGTTAAAAGTTCGTTCCCTCTTTAAATGAAACGGTATCGACCCCCCAGTTCGGGTAAGTCAGTTCGGAGACTCATTCCTGTGACTCGGTTTCACAACACGGATGGATCTTTTGTCCCCGACTGTACCTGTTGGTGAACCTGTAATTAGAATTGATAAAATGAGGTGGAATTATTGTTTTATGTTGTCACGGTTTGGAGGACAAGGGTGGGAAAAGATCGTTTAACAGGGACTTTCAGCGTAGTTACAGTCCAAAAGAAAGATTAATAAGGAATGAACACACAGGTTATCTACCAGTTGTTAGTGATTGTTAGATGTTACAATGGGAATGGATCTGTTAATTGTACGGTTGTGGTGTCTTAACAGGTGCCATCACAGTGGTAATTAGAGAGGGATGAGAGGGTCAATACCTTTTGATATGTTGTGTAAGAGGGGTAGAGAATAGTCTTGCTCGCCCTCTTCTCTCTAAGAATCTTTGTTGTGTAGCAGTTAAGTGAGACAACCAGAGGCAGGAGGAAGTATGAACGTTTTGTAAAATATTCATGAACTCAGATGCAGGAAGTCCGTGGGTCTTGAGACGACTGCTAGAGGATTTGACACGTGCACTCTCCAGGTGTGTGTGTGTGTGTGTGTGTGTGAACTGAATACATGACCAGCAACTCGTTAAACCATTCCTTGTTCATCACGTTCCTTCATAAAAGTAATAACATACAGCGTAATCATCTTTGACCTTTCACCTCTCGACCGTATCATCAACAGTGGCCCTCCAGGCTGTTATATGCAATACCTGCAACCACATAGAAGACAATTACATCATCCTAATTGAAGACGTCATACGGAATAATGCGACACACACACACACACACACACACACACACACACACACACACACACACGAGAGACAGATTACAACACCCACTCCCTCCCTCATCATCAGTGGACAAAGCCAGTTAGTACACAAACCCTCGCTGGACAACCAAACTGGGAAGAAGAGGGGGGGGGGGCGTGGAAAAGGAAAAAGTGGGAAGGGAAGGGGAGAGGGGTAAGAGTGAGGTTTTGGGAGGAAAGGAGATGAGGAAGAGAGATGGAAAAGGAGGAAAGAGAAAGGGAGGGATAAAGGGGACGGGGGGAAGAGGCAGCCACACTTCCCCTGTGTAGTTTGTCGTTATTCATTATCATAAGAATTGACGTCACTCTGAAACAGTCACAGGTGTGTGTGTGTGTGTGTGTGTGTGTGTGTGTGTTTGTGTTTGTTTGTTTATCCTCTTGGGATAATAATAGTATGTGTATGTTTACATGTGAAAGAAAAGATCCGCATACATATATTAATATTTATTTTTGTTTGTATGTATGTATGTACGTATGTATGTATGTAATGTAATGTAAGTGTGTTTGTGTCTGTGTGTGTGTGTGTGTAATGCTTAAGACATACTGTATGTATCTGGGAAAAGTTATGCGTATGTATATGTAAACGATAAAATGTAATGAATATTATGTGTCTAACAAAACATATATACACACGGAATACATACTCCAAGCATACGTGACAGACAGCAGTATACATTGATACGTGTATGTAATGATATACAACGTGTATTTTACCTGTACACGTGATGGAAGAAGGAGACAATTCGTGTCATTACCAGCACTGTGTGAGGGAACTACTGGTGAGAGAGAACAAACTGTCAGGTCAGGACGCGGTAATGACGTGTAGTTGTGACCCAGAGTGGCACTCCTTAGGGTAAATAAGCCCTCGGTAGAAAGTGCCACTGACTTGTGATCATGGTAGCAGCCTGTCATGTAGTGTTAAGTGTCATTGACCTATGACCTTGACCTTCTTCCTTCCTACTTTTTTCCCTTCTTCACCTTGCACAGGATGTAAGGGGGTGCTCAATACACTAGTCCTCTCGGGGGCAATCTAAAAAAAAATCCATCCTTCCGTCTTTCTTTCCCTCGCTACTTCTTCTTGTTCCTCCTTCCTTCTTTTTTTCCCCTTCCTCCTTCTGCCTTTCCCTCCCTCCTCCTTCCTTGTTCTCCCTCGTCATTCCTTTTCCTCCCTGCTCCTTCCTTTTCCTCCCGCCTTTTTTCCCATCCTCATCCTCCTCCCACCTTTACACCCCTCCTCCTCTCCATCCTCCCCCGCCCCTCCGTATCCACCGCCTCGAGCAACCTGTAGCGCAAGGCTAGTACATCGTCTTCGTCGCTCGAGTACACGTGTTCGACCCCTCGCCCAAGGACATGTATGGCAACCTGTGTTATCCTCTGGAACTGTATCGCATATTTTAAGGGGGTTAGGTTAGGTTAGGTTAGGTTAGGTTAGGTTAGGATTGGTTTGGTTTGGTTTGGTTAGGTTAGGCCACGAGAGATTAGTTTGGGTTAATTTAAGATGGTTTGACTTGGGTTACGTTAGGTGCAGTTAACTCATGATGTGGTTAAGTTAGATTAGGTTAAAAGTGGTTGTTGTTTAGATTACATATGGTTATGATAGATTAAGTTAGTGTAGTTATGGCTAGATTAGGTCAAGTTAGGTTGAATTTGCTTTAGGCTGTTAGTTAAATTAGGTTAGGTTAAAGTTCAGAGGTGATCAGTCTATCCTCCAACACTATGACCTGACCTGACCTATATTGTTGACCTCTCCATCTTAATCCTGTCTTGACCTCCAATCCTCTCCCATCCATTCCTCATCTTCCTTCTCCTCCTCCTCCTCCATATCTTCAAGCGTCTCCTTTATCTTTCTCTTCCTCTTACTTTTATTTATACTTTTCCACCACATCTTCCTTCACCTCCCTCTTTCATCAACATTTCTCTTCTATCCTCTCCTAACTCTTACTTCTTTCCATCTTATCCTTGTCTCCCTTTCATTCATTCTATCAATCCATTCACCCTTCCCCTTCTTTCTTTTGCGTTTTCTCTCGTCTTTGTCTCTCGGGATGTAGGAGGAAGGAGAGAAAAGGGGGAGAAGGGTTGGGGAGACCTTGTTCCTCTCTCCCCCCTCCACCTTCCTCTCCCAAACTCTCCCCACCTTCAACTCCTTACCCCCCCCCCTTGCTTCCCCCTCCTCTCCACCTCCCCCCTCCCCATCCACTCCCCCCCCCACCTCTCGACCTCTTCAACACCTCTCACCCCCCCTCACCCCCCCCCCTCTTTCCTGGGTAGCTGGGTTGTCAGTTGTGGGTGACCCGCTGGTGGCTGTGTCGCCTATTTTCTTCCTTTGTTGTTGTATCGCGTTGAGAGAGAGAGAGGGGGGGGGGGTAAAGTCAGAGATACAGAGAGAGAGGAATTGGAGGATAAACAGGAAGAGAGGGAGAAAGAAAAGGATAAAGTCAGAGATAGAGTGTGTGAGGGAGTAGGGCAGATAGGAAAATAAAAGGAGAGGAAAATATACTGTAAATAAGAGAGAGTGAGAGAGGGGGGGGGGGAAGATATATCAAGAGAGTGAGAGAGAAAAGGGAAAGAGAGAGAGAGTTAAGCACCCTACACTCCCTTGACTGACCCTCCCCCTTCAGCTCTATGGGGTTTAGTAAAGGGTGATTATCCTCTGGTCTCTCACCACTCTTGGAAAGATTCTAATTCAGACTCTTATTCAAGTTTCATTTCATCACCTTTCACTTCTCACCTGTCTACTTCAAAATCCAATTAAGATTATTTACAAGTGATAATACAGGTAAGGTTCTACGTACAAGTACAAGACTATTCAGAGGTACAGGTACAAGTACGATGCAGCGTCAAGTACCCAAGTATTTGGTTTAAGCATATAATTATTGGTCTATTTGTAGCACCGATTCAGGTACAGGTTCAGTCCCAGGTACATATTCAGTCCCAGGTACAGGTACAACACAGCTTCAAATCCAGGTACAATCCCAGGTACAGGTGCTAACAGAAGGCGTAACACCCATTAAACAAAACAAAAAAAAGAACTTGTGTAAGAGTCATAATGGCATTTTAATAGGATTTTTCTCGTCATTTGCATCACAATAGCGACGGAGGTGTTGTTATGGGTCCTCCGGGGGGATTGGTGGCTGGCTGTCCTTGGGGGATTAGGGATTGGCGATTAGCGAGAGGGGGAAAAAGGGGTGGTGGTGACCTTAGTGAGGATTGATGTAAAGGGAGGAATAAAGAGCTGTGTGGAGGAGGTGGAGGAGGTGTGTTGTTGTAGGAAGAACAGTGTGGAGGAGGTGGAGTTGGGGGAAATAGGGGAGAGAGAGGGGGTGTAAGGGGGAGGAACTGGTGATATGAGGAGGAGGAGGAGGAGGTGTGTTTCGAATACAAAGGAACATAAGAATGGAGGAAGCTACAGCGAGTCTATTGGTCCATACTGGGCAGTCCCGTTTACACCACCCAACCCCTATCGCTCCTATATCCAGCCAGCCATGTTTGAAGCTATCCAGCGTATTCGAGTTAATGGTGATGTTTGGTTACTTATTCCACTCATCCACTACTCTTATTTCCAAACCAATGTTTAACATCTCGCGCCTAAATCTAAATTTGTCTTATTTAAAACCATTCTTACGAGTTCGCTCCTGGTTGGATAGTTATGGAATATTGTTCGTACTTCCCATATATATCGTAAGTCACCCTTGGAATGTTTAATATATATATATATATTTTCCTAATTCGTCGCTCTCATAAGATTCGACCCCGATTAAATAAGATCTGATTCTGAATATATGGGATCCGATCCTTCTGAACCAGTGAGATCCGATCCTGAACGAATGTGGCCCGATCCTCTATTAATGAGATCTGAATCGCTATCAGGGAGAATAAGTCATACTGTTTATCGACCTTATATCTGTTAATAGCGAGACGGCGCTTGTGTCCCCTAACTTGAAATCGCACAAACTCAATCACGGGTGTTGAGACTCGTCCTAAAATGCTTTGTGTTAAGGTTAGGTTAGGTTAGGATGTGATGCGGGACTGGACGTAATAATTGCCTGGGGGTAAGAAATCTTCGTGTCATACCCGTAAACAACACGTCTCGATCCTGTCAACTGGCTGACAGTATTATACAAGCGGTTTTAACCCTGTAATCTCCACCAACTGTGTGTGTGTGTGTGTGTGTGTTTTTTCTTTTATTTATTGGGCACTCCCTACATCCTTGTGTAAGGTGAAGCGCAGAAGTGTTTACAGCGCCCAACAGGGAAGCATGCTAAGTTCATGCTTGTGTGTGGTTCTTCCTTTCTGTGGCCTTTGCTTCAGTTCGTGACCCAGCCGACTGGCTCAATGAATTTAACCATCTAACCCCCTCACCCCCCCCCCCACACAACCCCTCACTTCCACACACACAACCCCTCACCCCCCCACATACACAACCCCTCACCCCCCCACATACACAACCCCTCACCCTCCCCACACACACAACCCCTCACCCTCCCCATACACACAACCCCTCACCTTCCCCACACACACAACCCCTCACCCTCCCCACACACACAACCCCTCACCCCCCCACACACACAACCCCTCACCCCCCCACACACACAACCCCTCACCCCCGCAACCCCTCACCCTCGCACACAACCCCTCACCCCCCACACACACAACCCCTCACCCCCCACACACACAACCCCACACCCCCCCACACAACCCCTCACCCTCCCCACACACACAACCCCTCACCCTCCCCACACACACAACCCCTCACCCTCCCCATACACAACCCCTCACCTTCCCCCCACACACAACCCCTCACCCTCCCTATACACAACCCCTCACCCCCCACACACACAACCCCTCACCTTCCCCCCACACACAACCCCTCACCCTCCCTATACACAACCCCTCACCCTCCACACACACACAACCCCTCACCCTCCCTATACACAACCCCTCACCCTCCCCACACACACGACCCCTCACCCTCCCCACACACACAACCCCTCACCCTCACCACACACACACAACCCCTCACCCTCCCCACACACACAACCCCTCACCCTCCCCACACACACAACCCCTCACCCTCCCCACACACACAACCCCTCACCCTCCCCACACACACAACCCCTCACCCTCCCCACACACACAACCCCTCACCCTCCCCACACACACAACCCCTCACCCAACCCACACACAACCCCTCACCCTCCCCACACACTTCGCCTGATTACATTCTTTATCGAGGTCAAGATGAAAAATTCACCGCCGCACGCTGGAGTATCGGTCACGTCGCCCGCAGGTCCGTCAGTCAGAAGGTCGGGGTCCTCCCTCACCTATCTGACCCAGCCGCCCTACCACCACCACCACCGCCACTACTACTACTACTGCCACCGCCGTCGCCGTCGCCGTTTCTGTCATATATACTACCACCGCCGCTACCGCAACATACCGTCACCACCACCACACATCACCACAACCATTGCCACTCAACACCATCACACATCACCACTATCTATCTATCTATCTATCTATCTATCTACAGTATAGTTTGTCTGTCTGTCTGTCTGTCTGTCTGTCTGTCTATATATAAATTTTTGGGGGGAACTGACACTTTTTAAAATTTTTGCGGCAGTAAATTTTGTGCGTTGGATATTTATGATGGTATTGATTCAACGGTAAATTTCATTTTATAGCGCCATCAATGTATGCTGTCCGGGGGTGCATTTATTACTGAGTGAGCTGGCAACACTGATAAATAATTACAAAAAAATAAAAATAAAAATAAATAGATAGGGGGTAGAGGTAGGTGTGGGGGGGGGGGACAAATGGGAGGGGAGGGAAGGAGTGGGAGGGAGTGTCAGGGAGGGACCAAGTGGGAGAGGAAGGAAGGGAGGGAGGGACCAGATGGGAGGGGAAGGAAGTGAGGGAGGGACTAGATGGGAATGGAAGTGAGGGAGGGAGGGAGGGACCAGATGGGAGAGGAGGGAAGGGAGGGGTCGGATGGAATAGATGTATCGGTGTGTAAGTGATCGGCCGCCAGAGTTAAGTTTTACTAGTGGTCGCTGGTCAGTCAAGGGCATACTGAAGTCTTCATTGACACATAAAATTTCACAGAAGACTTTAACTCCCTGGCCGTGCAAGATGCAGTGGTGGCGGCGGTGTGGTGGTGGTGGTGGCGGTGTGGCGGTGTGGCGGCGGTGTGGTGGTGGCGGCGGTGTGGTGGTGGCGGTGTGGTGGCGATGTGGCGATGTGGCGGTGGTGTGGCGGTGTGGTGGTGGCGGCGATGTGGCGGTGTGGTGGTGGTAGTGGTGGTGTGGTGGTGGTGTGGCGGTGGCGGTGTGGTGGTGGTGTGGCGGTGGCGGTGTGGTGGTGGTAGTGGTGGTGTGGTGGCGGTGTGATGGTGGTAGTGGTGGTGTGACGGCGGTGGTGGCGTCGTCGTCGTCGTCGTATGCTGGGGAGGTCATTTCTGCTGTAGGGGAGGTTAAGGGAGGTCATGTCTGCTGGGGAGGTCATTTCTGCTGTAAGGGAGGTTAAGGGGGGTCATGTCTGCTGGGGAGGTCATTTCTGCTGTAGGGGAGGTTAAGGGAGGTCATGTCTGCTGGGGAGGTCATTTATGCTGTAAGGGAGGTAAGGGGGGGATCATGTCTGCTGGGGAGGTCATTTCTGCTGTAAGGGAGGTAAGGGGGGTCATGTCTGCTGGGGAGGTCATTTCTGCTGTAAGGGAGGTTAAGGGAGGTCATGTCTGCTGGGGAGGTCATTTCTGCTGTAAGGGAGGTTAAGGGGGGTCATGTCTGCTGGGGAGGTCATTTCTGCTGTAAGGGAGGTTAAGGGAGGTCATGTCTGCTGGGGAGGTCATTTCTGCTGTAAGGGAGGTTAAAGGAGGTCATGTCTGCTGGGGAGGTCATAATCGATTACCTGTGTCAATGATTCAGGTACAACTACGATCATCCACTAATTACTTTTACCTGTTGGTCACTATGTGTTCCTCAGAACTCTTGTGCAGGTGTGTGGTATGTTAATAATGTTATCTTATGTACAGGTGTGTGGTGTAAACTAATTAAATTCTCTCTTTTACAGGTATGTGTCGTGTGTGGAGTTCTCGACCAATCATAAGTCACGTATGTATAGGCTCGTCTTTTGTATGGTTAGATATTTATTGAATCCTGAGTACTTATGGAGGGTAGCGAAGGGGAGATGTGTGTGTGTGTGTGTGTGTGTGTGTGTGTGTGTGACGGCAACAGTCAGGCCTCGTTATAGCCAAAGATGCAGTTAATAACATCACTTTAATACTATTACCGTGCTTCGTGGTAAACACCCTCGCCAGGGGTGTGGGGGCGTGTAATGCAATGACACGTGGCTTGGAGGCGTGTAGTGTAGTGCGAAGTTTAGTGTGGTGGCGTGTAGAGTGTGGTGGCGTGTGGTGGTGTGTGGAGTGTGGTGGCGTGTAGAGTGTGGTGGCGTGTGGTGTGTGGTGGCGTGTAGAGTGTGGTGGCGTGCGGAGTGTAGTGGCGTTTATAGTGTAGTAGCGCTTTTCTCTTCTCCTCCTCCTCCTACTGTGCCCCCTTCTGCGCCTCCGCCTCCAGCGCCACAAATCATATCTCTCCCTCAACAGATTAAGTCATCCTCCTCATTTCCTCAGAGTAGGATGCTGGCCTTCCCTCCTCATTGGGGATAATACTCTTTGTCTCTCCTGGCGCAGGATACCTCCTTCCCTCCCTCCTTCCTTTCCTTCCTACCGCCCCGAGGCATAAGTGACCTCAATTTACATGAAGAGCTTGTGTTCTTCTTCTTCTTCTTCTTCTTCTTCTTCTTCTTCTTCTTCGTGTTCTTATTTTTTTTTATTATTATTGTTTTTATTCATGTTCTTGTTTTTATTTTTGTTTTTGTTGTTCTTATCCTCGCTCTTCTTCTTCGTCTTTGCCTTCGTCTTCATCTTCGTTCTCGTCTTCGTAACACTTACTCGTCATCCCTTCAGTGCTGGTTGAATTAATCTGATACCTAGATCCTTTTTTCTTTGTAATGGTTCACCTTTTTTAGGGATTTCAGTGAGGTCAAGGGTCAAATAACCTACGAACGTATATATTAAGCTGGTATTGGGGCGGGGAGGGGCGGGGCGGGGCGGGGCAGGGCGGGGTGGGGCGATGAGGTTTTTTCTGTCGTAACTCAGTTTTGGACACGGTGCAAATAATACCTCGTTTGACCATTTTACAAGGGTCAGAGTTCATCATCAGTGTAAGATGTAGGACTCTGAACTTGGTACAAATACTCCTTGTTACAAACCACTAACCTTACCAGTGATAGATTTGGGAGAGAGAGAGAGAGAGAGAGAGAGAGAGAGAGAGAGAGAGACGCCAACCTAATCTAACTCTCCTACATTATTTTGGTTGATATAATTATTGAGTCGTGGAAAGAAAGAAAACAATCAACCCTCTCACAGCTAAATACAATCCATCAGTGAGGGCAGGAGAGACGGGCGTTAAACCTGACCAAACACAGCCAAACACATTAATTCAGGCCTAACATATTTATATTCTATACTTCCGTGACGGCAACACTCGCGGTATTGCCAACTCATGTGGTAAATAATATGTAATACAAGGCTACAATGATAAGATAATTATTATAATGAATTCCGTTACATAGACTTGACTTGACGATAAAACACTGGAGATGTAAATTTATATTCCAGACCGTGGCGTGAAGAGTGTGTTATGCGTGTAGGGTGTGTTAGCGTGTAGTAGAGTGTGTTGGCGTAGTTTAAAGTCACCTTGTTATCATATAGTGAACCCATCGTTATGTCGTCGTTTTAAAGTCACCTTGTTTATAGTGAAGCCATCGTTGTGTCCTAAGTTAAGTCAATTAGTTAGATACGTTCTTTTGTCTCTTAGTTACGAGGAAATTTTAACCTTACGTGTCTTTAGGGAATCAGAGCAGCGAGATACAGTCTATCCTCATTTCCGACGACTCTCCTGCTTACCTAGTGCAATTGTATGCAGTGAGGCGGCTCGAGTTAAGTGGAGGTCAGCGAGGGTTTAAAAATGGCCGCCGCCGTGTCATGTAGGGACTGATGTGTGTATTGAGAGAGAGAGAGAGAGAGAGAAGCATACAGACATAAAAGAGTAAGAGCACCTCCTCCTCCATCTTCCATCATCCTTAATATATCCCCTCCTTTTACCCTCTTCCTCTCCATCCTACACCACTCTCAACCTTCCTCCACCTCTCCATCCTCCACCACCCTCAACCCTCCTCCACCTCTCCATCCTCCACCATCCTCCTACACCCCCCCCCCCCCATCCTCCTCGCTAACATGTCAGTGGTGTACGTGTTATGAGACGGGGGGGGGGGGGGGGGGAGGAAGCATGCTAACGCCTCCCTCTACTTGGGATCTACCTTTTTACTTTCGTCTACCTCTGTTTGGGATGTACACTTCTCCATTGGGTTCCATTCTCCATCATCTACCACCATCCCTCTACCAGCATCATCTACCACCATCCCTCTACCAGCATCATCTACCACCACCCCTCTACCAGTATCATCTACCACCATCCCTCTACCAGCATCATCTAACACCATCCCTCTACCAGTATCATCTAACACCATCCCTCTACCAGCATCATCTAGCACCATCCCTCTACCAGTATCATCTAACACCATCCCTCTACCAGTATCATCTACCACCATCCCTCTACCAGCATCATCTAACACCACCCCTCTACCAGCATCATCTAACACCACCCCTCTACCAGCATCATCTAACACCACCCCTCTACCAGCATCATCTAACACCACCCCTCTACCAGCATCATCTAACACCACCCCTCTACCAGCATCATCTACCAGCCCTCCACTTACCAGTCTACACTTGATGCTAAGAACATAAGAAAATAAGGAGTCTGCAATAGGTCGGTTGGCCTGTGCCTGGCAGCTCCTGTCGAGAGTTACTACCACTCTCTATCATCCATGAATCTATCTAGCCTCCTTTTAAAACTTGCCAGCGTTCCAACGCTTAATACAAAGTATCTAAGCTTGTTCCACTCGTCCACCACTCTATTTGTGAACCAGTTCCTTCCTATCTCCCTCCTAAACCTAAACTTATCCAACTTAAATCCGTTGCTACGAGTCCTATCCTGCTCGGATATTATAAGAACTTTATCCATATCGCCTTTATTGATTCCTTTCACCCACTTAAATACTTCTATCATATCTCCCCGCACTCTTCGTCTTTCTAGGGAATGCAAGTTTAGTTTCTTTAACCTATCTTGGTATGAAAGGTTTATAAGTCCCGGAATCATTTTCGTCATTCTTCGCTGCAAAGACTCCAGTGAATTGATATCCATTCTATAATAAGGGCACCAAAACTGAACCGCATAATCGAGGTGCGGCCTGACTAGCGCAAGATATACTTGCAATGAGACCTCTGCACTCTTGTTACTTACACTGCTAGATATAAAACCTAATACTCTGTTTGCCTTATTTCGAACATTAAAGCACTGTTTTCTTGGCCGTAGGTCCGGGCTTACAAGTACCCCTAAGTCTCTTTCACAAGTCGACTTCTCTAGGTTGATGTTGTTAAGGCTGTATACATTGACAGTATTTGTTCTTCCAATATTAAGTACGCTGCACTTGCTGGTGTTGAATTTCAATTGCCATTTTTCTGACCACTCCTACAGTTTATTTAAATCCTCCTGTAGTGCATTTGCATCCTACCCTGAATTAACCTGCCGCTCTATTTTGGTGTCATCCGCAATTGCTTATGTCACTGCTGATCCCAGTATCTAGATCGTTTATGTAGATTATGAACAAGAGTGGGCCTAGTACTGACCTCTGGGGAACCCCACTGGTTACACAGCCCCACTCAGATTTAACACCATCTACGCTGACCCTCTGTGTTCTATCGGTGAGCCATGATTTTATCCAATTTAAAACTTTCCCCTCCATACCATGAGCCTTAACTTTTCTCAGAAGCCTCTGATGCAGTACTCTGTCGAACGCTTTGCTAAAGTCTAAGTAAATAACATCGTAATTTTCGTAATTTTCTACTACCTCGAAGACTTTCCTAAAAAAAACGTCAACCTTGTAACTCGGCAACGCTTGAGATGCTGCCATGGTAACCCAGTACGTTGAGAAAAAGGCGAGGAAATTAGTGATAAAACGAGAGAGAGAGAGAGAGAGAGAGAGAGAGAGAGAGAGAGAGAGGATTGGGAAATAGAAGGTTTTAAGTTAGGTTAGGTTAGGTATGGTGATAAGTCAGGCTAAATTAGTTTAAGTTAGGTCAGGTTACGTTAGGTTAGGTTAGGTCAGGTCAAGCTAGGTTAAGTATGGTGTTAGGTCAGGTTAGAATTGGTCAGGTCAGGTATTATTAGAAATGGGACACAGTTAATCAGTGGTTAACCTTCCCTCTCACCTCCTCATTTATATTCGCATTCATTTATTTTTCTACCTCGTGTGTTTATTAAATTTTCTCCGTGAGATAATGAAGAACCTGGTCACTCATTATTATTATTCATTATTATTCATTATTATTCATTAACACTTTAAAATAGTCAGATAATTGCAATTCAAACGGTTAAGAGCTGAATGCATTGGAGTTATTTCCACCAACAGCACCAGCCACACCACTACCACCACCTTCCCCACCACCACCAGCCCCACAACTACCGTCCCCACCACTACCTTCCCTACCACCACCACCTCCCCACCTCCCCCCCCCCGCCACCTTCCCTACCACCACCACCTTCCCCACCACCACCAGCCCCACAACTACCGTCCCCACCACTACCTTCCCTACCACCACCACCTCCCCACCTCCCCCCCCCGCCACCTTCCCACCTCCCCCCCCCACCACCACCTTCCCCCCTCACCCCCTCACCCCCCACCTTCCCCCTAAAAAATGTTCATCATGGCTTCATTGAACTGTGAAATATATGTCTCACTTAATGTTATTGTATTATTGTATTGTTCGTTATGTATTTTGAGTGTGTGGATTGTCGATGCTTGTTGCGAGTAGATTGAGTGTGCGGATAGTCGAGTTGAGAGTGTTGGGTAGGTGAGTGCAATTGGGTGTGCGGATAGTCGAGTTGAGAGTGTTGGGTAGGTGAGTGCGATTGAGTGTGCGGATAGTCGAGTGTGGGTGTTGGGTAGGTGAGTGCGATTGAGTGTGCGGATAGTCGAGTTGAGAGTGTTGGGTAGGTGAGTGCGATTGGGTGTGCGGATAGTCGAATGTGGATAAAGCGATTGAGTGGATTTCTAACCATTCGCAACACATCTCCAGCGGGTCTCAGGTCAAAAGGGTCAGGATTCTGGACACTAATAATAATAATAATAATAATAATAATAATAATAATAATAATAAATCAGGAATGTAAAATCGATAAAGACAGAAATCTGAAATATTAATCGAATGAGAAATCTGAAAAAAAACAGGCAAAATCATTAACAAATCTGAAATCTGAAATGGACAAAATAAAACACTTGAAATATAACATCAACAACACAACAACTCAGGATATTAAAAAATAGACCCGAAAAAAATTAAATAAAACCATTAATAAAGAAAATAACCCAATAAAATAACAGACGATCTAACGTGCATTAAATAACAAAATCATTATCAGTTAATAAAATTCTCGTATGTCAAATGAATAATAAATTTTACAGCAATTAAAATAGGTATATGTTAATCAAACACACTCAAGTAGAGAGAGAGAGAGAGAGAGAGAGAGAGAGAGAGATTCTAGTATGACCTTTGACATAATGTATATATATATATATTGTGTGTATACTGTATGCTGTATATATTGTATACATATAACATCAATAAACAAAAAAATAGAACTCAAAAGATTAATTTTAAGTTATCCATAGGTGTGTATACAAGGATTTCACCTCCACTAATTGGTCGAGATTCGTTGTTAGGAAACCTTTACCTGAGCGTCACCATACAGGCAGTGACTAAAAAAAAAAACAGGTGATTTTGAGCACCCTATTTCACAACTCACACGATATAAAGGTCACTGGATACCCTATTTTTTGTATGTTTTTTGGGGCCTGTTTTTGAAGTGGTGTTTTTCGTTGTCACTTAAGCATAGTTAAACACAGTTTTTTTTATGGATTAAATAAAAAATATATTGTATTTATTTAGTTTATCTGTAGTGAATTATATGAGGTATTTTTGTATTATTTTGGGGGGAATTATAGATTTTAGGTGTTCTAAGTTTGTCTCTTAGCAACCCAACCACCCACCTGAACACCCACCAACTCACCCACCCACCATCCACCCAAACGCCCACCATCCACCCACCCAAACGCCCACCATCCACCCACCCAAACGCCCAACGCCCACCATCCACCCACCCAAACACCCATCCATCTAAACACCTACCCACCCACCCACTTGGCTCACTCCATCAGTCACCTCCCTAACTCCTATTAATACACTGCTGAACTTACCTGGTGTTTTTCACGTTAATTTCTTTTAAATGTCACCGAGATCATTGGATATCGACGTTTATTTACTCTTTTACCCTTGAACCAATAATAGTCTTAGGTTAGGTTAGGTTAGATTTGGTTTGGTTAGATTAGGTTTGGTGTGGTTAGATTTGGTTAGGTTTGATTTCATTTCGTTTAGTTTAGTTTAGTTTGTTACGTTTGGTATGGTTAGGTTAGGTTAGGTTAGGTTAGGTTAGGTTAGGTTAGGTTAGGTTAGGTTAGGTTAGGTATTCCACTTTTGGATCACTCTGTCAAATGTTAATTATTTGGTTTTGTTGTGGTGTAAATAAACAGGGTTTTGTTGACATTTTTTCTTGGGAGATAAGATACGCTGAGAGAGAGAGAGAGAGAGAGAGAGAGAGAGAGAGAGAGAGAGAGAGAGAGAGAGAGTTTCTATTTCTGGCCCAACAATCACAAGACCGTGTGGACTCAAAAAACTTAATAACAAACACCAAGTTGAACTAACAAGTCAACGAGCTTTAAAAAAATATCACCTGCACTCCTTCCACCCACTCCACCTCCACCCACTCCACCTCCACCCATCCCCACCTCCACCCATCCCCACCTCCACCCATCCCCACCTCCACCCACTCCACCTCCACCCATCCCCACCTCCACCCACTCCACCTCCACCCACCCACTTCAAAACTTATACTCAGCAACGGACACAGTTTTCATTTAAGACAACCTGTGTGTATATTTCTGTCTGTCTGTCTGTCTTTGCATCGACCTCAGAAGGGAGATAAAACACACACACACACACACACACACACACACACACACACACGTACACACACACACACACACACACACACACACACACCCGAGTGACTCCCCGACATAGTATATATCGATGTCTCTTAACGTGTGTGAGAGAGAGAGAGAGAGAGTGTTACATATAGTCAAGCTGTATTTTACTCTACCTTTTTTCGCTAGAGTTCTTTAGCCCTCAACTAGGAGTGGTAAGGACGGATTTGGAATTGGTTTTCGTGTGGGTAGGGGAAGGAAGAAGTCTTTGGCTGTGGTGGTTCTCTTGTGAAGGAAGACTGGTTCTCCTCGCTAACTTAACAGGGAGGGAGAAGTCCTTGTCTCTGGTTCTCCTGTAAGTCTCTTCTTCTTCAGTCAACAATAGTAATAAATTAATCTCTTGACTACAGCTACAGGAGTCAGGGACCGAATGAAAAAACAAAACCTACATATATATTTTTTGTTTTATAGTAAAAAAACAAGAAAGATTAATCTCCTAAGTAAATATTAATTCACTTTAAGACGTCCTGTTAAAGACTAAAAACAAAGTATATAGTGAAACCTCCTTATAACGGATTTCTATCTCCATATAATCCGTTAAATGGAGGTTTTACATGTAACGGACCCGCGATATAACAGACTTTCTTCTCCACATAGTCCATTAAATAGAAGTTTTTTACTTGGTTCTCGAAGCACGACGATAAAACCAATCTTCCAAAATGGATTCAAGACGTTGTTGTTCTTCTTGAATATCGCCTCGTCCTGCACGTGTCAACAACAACAACACCAACAAATCACTTAACCCTGAATATAATAAACCATAAAAAACAAACAAACACTTTCTCAGATGACAGGTTTTGGTATAATCTAACTGTTATCTTCACCGGGTAACCAATAGGCGTTAGTGTACCTATTTGACCTTCTGTTGTAGCTCTCAAAAACACTCACGCCTCTATACATTAATGGTCTCCTGCGGCAGCTACCAAGAAATACGGATCTCTTTTATAATTATATACTATACCGTCTAGTTAACAGAGGATATGTCGGTAATAATAATAATATTGATGATGATGATGATGATGATGATGATGATGATGATGATGGTCCTATGCAAGGCGGTAAAAGATATGTTCTGATCTCTTAAATACAGCCGACAAGAAAGTCTTCATCTCCTGGCTTTACTTCCCAGTACCAGGAAGCAACAAGTTTCGGATACCGGAGCTGTAGTGTTAACCCCTCTCTCTCTCTCTCTCTCTCTCTCTCTCTCTCTCTCTCTCTCTCTCTCTCTCTCTCTCTCTCCTGACATCCTTGAGGGCAAGTGTCTTGATTAGTCCTATGACCCTTATCCGGAGGTTGTTCCAAACTTAACCTAACTTGATCTAACACTATCCTAACCTAATCTAACTCACCCAAACCTAACCTATCGAAACACTAACCTAACTTTCCCCCCAAACCCCTAATCTAACTTCACCGGACCTTATACCACTTTTGGCCATGAAAGTTCAGGGATCCTTTTCCGGGTTCTCATTCATTCGGGAAAACCAACACTAATTGTTGAGATTGGACTGAAAAACACGATCGAGGGAATATTGCGACGACGGCCTCCCCTCCACGGCACCAGCGATGAGATTATCCCTTTAGAATTGGTCGTTGATTTTCTCACTTAAGTTTCGAGAATTTGATAATGGAACGCCGGCCCAGAGACACATCGGGGAACCTCCAGGCTGTAACGTGGCTGAGAGAAGGGGTAGGGGGGTAGAGGACTAATTGCATGGACTGGTGATGGTAGTGATGATGTTTCCTGCGAGAGTTTGAGGGGATAACAGATGCCTTGTAGATTGACGTGGAGGCCTCTGTGTTGGTACTGTACTGGGACAAACTAGCTGTGAAGTTCGTTACATTGATCCCAGTTCCAGTACAGTGTAAACGTCCTACACAGCCAACAGCATTAAGGTTTTGAATTGGTACCGATACAGCCACAACAGATAGGTCCAGTGGTGTATGAAGGGGCACTGTGATGTTCCCGATACAACCCCAAAATACACAAATCCGAGCACCGCCGCAGATCCCAGAGCTGTGTGGGGGGGAATTGGTGCCGGGGGCAGTGCGACTCCCTGCGGAACCTCGCGTGTTATAGCCCGAATTTCTCTGCTGGCTACGGAAGCAAAGAGGAATATTGGTGTACGCGACCAAAATACTGAGAAGTGGTGTAGCTACCTGCTCTGAGCCGCGGGAATAGAAACGCCACTAGAGATAAACCGTATGAGGAGCAGGTCTTTGGGGGTATATGGTGTAAAGTGCTTTATAGGGGAGGTTATCTGAGTACGCTTTTATAAGTCTTAATTTCTTACACGACTGAGATTCATAAGTTTCTAGTGATATTTGTTTGTGGTTGCAGAACAAACAAGTGATTGATTTAATGGGTCTAGGTCTAATGGGACCCTTATGCAAATGGACCCCAATGATCATGATTTGCTTAGGTTAGGTTTGAGCCTATTGTAACCTAATCTACCAGAGATAATACAATACGACTGGAGTTATATAAGGTTTGATTATTTTTTTGCTTTTTGCCGCGTGACGTGACAGAAATATCTGGCCCGGATAGTATGTTTCTAGTGTGTATCCAGCAACGATAACTGGCAGTAAGGTTGGCGGAGTGGGAGGTGATTTCACCCCAGAGAACCAAATCTGATATACCTGTGGAATAATAATACACGTTGGCAACTGAGAGAGCGATCCTTCCACCTGAACCATATTTCAGTTCGGTTAAAAAGATATTATTCCGAAACGTCATTACCGGTGTAAGTGTAGCGTCGCCAGGTACAGGTACAGTTGTTTTCATGTTAGTGGCTGTATTCATCCATCTGGTGGATGTGTCACCCATCTGGTGGTTGTATCATCCATATGGTGGCTGTATCATCCATCTGGTGACTGTATCATCCATCTGGTGGATGTGTCATCCATCTGGTGGATGTCATCCATCTAGTTTGTTGTATCATCCATCTGGTGGATGTGTCATCCATCTAGTGGTTGTATCATCCATTCGGTGGTTGGATCATTCATCCGGTGGCTGTATTCATCCATCTTGTGGATGTGTCATCCATCTGGTGGTCGCTCCATCCATATGGTGGCTGTATCATCCATCTGGTGGATGTGTCATCCATCTGGTGGATGTGTTATCCATCTGGTTGGTGTGTCATCCATCTAGTTTGTTGTATCATCCATCCGGTGGTTGTATCATTCATCCGGTGGTTGTATCATCCATCTGTTGGCTGTCATCCATCTGGTGACCATCATCATCATCATCATCATCATCGTCGTCATCATCATCATCATCGTCATCATCATCATCATCATCATCATCATCACCGCCGTCATCATCGTCATCATCATCATCATCATCATCACCACCGCCATCATCATCATCATCATCATCATCATCACCACCATCACCGTCATCATCATCATCATCATCATCATCATCACCGCCATCATCATCGTCATCATCATCATCATCATCACTATCACCGTCATCATCATCATCATCATCATCATCATCATCGTCATCATCATCATCATCATCATCACCGCAGTCATCATCATCATCATCATCACCACCGTCGTCATCATCATCATCATCATCATCGTCATCATCATGATCATCATCATCATCATCACCGCCGTCATCATCACCACCGCCGTCATCATCATCGTCATCATCACCACCGCCGTCACCATCATCATCATCATCATCATCATCACCACCACCGCCGTCATCATCGTCATCATCATTATCATCATCATCATCGTCATCATCACCACCGCCGTCATCATCATCATCACCACCGCCGTCATCATCGTCATCATCATCATCATCATCGTCATCATTATCATCATCATCATTACCACTACCGCCGTCATCATCATCACCACCGCCGTCATCATCATCATCATCATCACCGCCGTCATCATCGTCATCATCATCATCATCGTCATCATCGTCATCATCATCATCATCATCATCATCATCATCATCATCACCACCGCCGTCATCATCATCATCATCATCATCATCATCACCACCGCCGTCATCATCGTCATCATCATCATCATCATCATCGTCATCATCATCATCATCATCATCATCATCCACCGCCGTCATCATCATCATCACCACCGCCGTCATCATCATCATCGTCATCATCATCATCATCATCACCACCACCACCGCCGTCATCATCATCATCACCACCGCCGTCATCATCATCATCATCATCATCGTCATCATCATGATCATCATCATCATCATCATCACCACCGCCGTCATCATCATCATCATCACCACCGCCGTCATCATCATCATCATCATCATCATCATCAGTTCACACCAGAAGAGTTCATCTATATAATGTGTGGACGTATTGGACGGGTTTAATAAACATTAGTGGGGCTAATTCACCACTTGATAGACTCTTGATAAAATAGGTGTCTAATACATCACTTGAACCGGAAGTAGTGCCATTATGTTTAAAGGATTATCAGGGTGTTTTAATCGTATTCGCGAGTGACGTCATTTATAGGATGAGAGAGACAGGTTGGTTGAGGATTTTAGGCAGGTAGGAGGGAGGTGGGGGGGCGTGTTGAGGTGAGGGAGAGTGACATAGTAGAGGCGGGATTATTGTTGCTGTGAGAGGTAAGTGAGAGAGAATGTTGGGGAGGGTTGTGTGTTTAGTTTTCGTTCCTGGTCGCCCTGATGCTGGATGTCAGAGTTTAGGTAAATATCGATGAAATGTAAATGTTAATTATGATGTTGTCGTGTGTGTTCGTTGATCTCGATGTGTGTGGTGGGAGGGTGGGTCGTTGCTCTCGGTGTGATGATGATGGCGTCATTAGGAATTGGTAAAGATGAAGATGTGAAACCAAACTCGTCAGTAAAACTCTCTGGGTAAAGGAAGCCTAACTATCCAACTTCAACTTGGTCGGCCAAGGTGAAGTGCTAATTTGTATGTGATTACAAGAAACAAGTTAATTTCTGGCAACTTACTGCACTTTTAATCAAATTAACTGGAGGGTGAAAGTGAAATTATAATTGCAGTTCTCGTCCGGGAGATCTGAAATCATAAAGCTTATGGAGAGAGCTCGAGACACTGTGTGATGGATGTCTTCATCTCGTACTCCAACCTTCCTTCCTTGTTGAGGGAAAGTGTACACCAAGGCTGTAAAATATTAAAACTGTCATGCTGGAAGTTGTGATACGGGCCCTCGTGACAAATCTAATCTCATTAGACGATCATAGGAGGGGGCTGGCAACTACATAGTCCGAGGTAATTGGCAACTCGTGGGGTTCGAGAGGCGAAAAGAGCGCCGACTAGCGGCGATTTAGTGAACTACCACACAAACACAGTTCAGTGTTTACTTGGTAGTGGGAGCGGGAGCACGTCTATATTTTGCTCCGACTCGGTGGTGCTTCTATGTTAGGAAATCTTCTTCTCTCTGTGTTTTCTGAAGGAATGGAAAGTGAGAGTGGATATTATATGCTTCTTGTCTGATTAAGTGATCAGTCTCGATGAAAATTATACGGATTTGACTTTACTAGCCGGGAATTTTAGACGCGTGTTAAGAGACAGGGTAGCGTGTTGAGTGAGGTCGGGCGCGCGGAGCCACGTCCAGCACCCTGGAAGACCCTCCTCCAGTACTACCCACCAGCCCAGCATCACCATGGACTGATTGACAACGAAATAAGGAACCCGTTTTTTGTTTGGTTCATCCTTAGTTTTATTTTTTGTGTGAAAAATCTTGGAAAAAATACCCAATCGCCACACTGTTCACTATGGCTTGGATGGCAAGTTCACGATCTGTAGTGGTGTGTGGTGTTTGTTGGTGGTGGACGGCTGTGATGGTTGTGCTGTGTCTGCTGCAGCTGCCCACAGCTGTGCTCGGCGACGACCAGTTACCTGGCAGCAGTGACTATGTCGAGGTTCCCTGTTGTACACACCACTTCAGACATCATAAAGGTAAAGTTTCATACAGGTGGTTTTACGACTTAAACAAGAGGAAGACCGGGATGATGTGCCTTCAGTCCATTCCTTACTACAACAATGTCACGAAATACACATTGGTTAATTATTTATTGTAGGGAATTCATTATAGCCACTGGCAATCAACCCAACCTTAGCAAGTCCCGATGATGACTATGTTAAATCAAGAAGTTTACGTAATTGTTTCGTAGTTTGTGGAGCTCATTAACATCTCACAATTTGTGTTGAGGAGATATCGTAAGTGATCGTTTAGGAGTTTATTTATGAGGTCTCCATTAACGTTATCCCGTGCTAGAAATATCCATCACCTTAATGTTAACCGAATTATCCCCCAACACGTGGTAAATAGTTTGTTATTGTTTCTAAGGTGCAAACAGTGACTAGACTAAACGACTTGGTTATGTGTTAATTGATCGTCAGTGATAGTTAAATAACTATGATTTATTAATTGTAATTTATTAATGAATCGACAGTTTTAGGATATTAGTCATTTAAGAATTCGACAGCCACAGATCAAATAACACGGGTCAGTTTTTTTTTAAAAGGGTCGACGACTATGACAGGTTGGGCTCAGCTACCACGGATCACACACGTTGGCCGGCGAGCATTGGGACACAGTCGAAAAATGCAGTGTGTGTTTTTCGTGTCGGTGAAAAGACTCAGGGATGATAATTTTCTGGAGAGTGAAGTAACGTGACAGGTGGAGCATCATCCATCTTGCTACCCTCGCTGTCAAACCTCACTGCTGTTGTTTACATTTATTTTAATTGCTTGTAGAAAAACTGACAATGTGTATGGTGTAAAAATTTTCTTTATTTTTCATTTATTTTATTTTTGCTATTTTGTTGTGAAGTGATAGGCCTGTTATAAGAGCACTGCAGTTAAGTGATGTGCATTAGTTCTTTGACATAGTTGTGCTGTGATGTGCATTTTGAATAGTTTATTCTGTCTTTAAGTATATACTGTGGAATAATTTAATTACCTTTCTGAAGCTAATTAATTTATGTTTTACACAAGATTAATTAATTAATATTTAATGAAATACCAGTAGTAATGTAATATTTGTCATCAGATAACAATATAACAAATACGTTTCATGTCAACATTAAAGTAAAGTAATTTGTTGACGTAGCGTAATTAAAAAATGTAATAAGTGGGTAAATAATGTTATGCCGTAATTAATTCGTTTAGTAATACCGCAGTTAAACTTAAAATAGGAAAAAAAGTTTATGTTGAAGTAACGTAAACAGTTTGCCTGGAAGTATATTAGTATTTGGATCACGTGAAGATTAGCCCCCCGCCCCTCCTTCCAGTTTATTTCACCTGATAATTAAACACCTTGACGCTACTCTGGGGGGGGGGGGGGGGGGGAATTAGGTTCTGTTAGGTGAACATTATGATGATTAAGCTAAAACTGAAATAACCTTGAGTGTCTAATCTTCACGTGATGTATAGTAATTTTCACCAAACATAATTATTACAACAAAGTATAGGTTGAGGTACTGGCCGTTAGGGGTAGTTTAGGTAGAGGTCAAGGCACAGTGTTAGAGAGGCAGTACAGGTTAAGGCACAGTGTTAGAGAGGCCGTACAGGTCAAGGCACAGTGTTAGAGAGGCGGTACAGGTCAAGGCACAGTGTTAGAGAGGCAGTACAGGTCAAGGCACAGTGTTAGAGAGGCAGTACAGGTCAAGACACAGTGTTAGAGAGGCAGTACAGGTCAAGGCACAGTGTTAGAGAGGCAGTACAGGTCAAGGCACAGTGTTAGAGAGGCAGTACAGGTCAAGGCACAGTGTTAGAGAGGCAGTACAGGTCAAGGCACGGTGTTAGAGAGGCAGTACAGGTCAAGGCACGGTGTTAGAGAGGCAGTACAGGTCAAGGCACGGTGTTAGAGAGGCAGTACAGGTCAAGGCACGGTGTTAGAGAGGCAGTACAGGTCAAGGCACAGTGTCAGAGAGGCAGTACAGGTCAGGCACAGTGTCAGAGAGGCAGTACAGGTCAAGGCACGGTGTTAGAGAGGCAGTACAGGTCAAGGCACAGTGTTAGAGAGGCAGTACAGGTCAAGGCACAGTGTCAGAGAGGCAGTACAGGTCAAGGCACAGTGTTAGAGAGGCAGTACAGGTCAAGGCACAGTGTCAGAGAGGCAGTACAGGTCAAGGCACGGTGTTAGAGAGGCAGTACAGGTCAAGGCACAGTGTCAGAGAGGCAGTACAGGTCAAGGCACAGTGTCAGAGAGGCAGTACAGGTCAAGGCACGGTGTTAGAGAGGCAGTACAGGTCAAGGCACAGTGTTAGAGGCAGTACGGTCAGGCACAGTGTTAGAGAGGCAGTACAGGTCAAGGCACGGTGTTAGAGAGGCAGTACAGGTCAAGGCACAGTGTTAGAGAGGCAGTACAGGTCAAGGCACAGTGTTAGAGAGGCAGTACAGGTCAAGGCACAGTGTTAGAGAGGCAGTACAGGTCAAGGCACGGTGTTAGAGAGGCAGTACAGACAAGGTAGAGATTGCTGTTACTGAAGTCTTTATATTATAGGGGTAATGGTGGCCGCTGTACCCAACACTGAACCCAGCCGGCCAGTACAGTATAGTAGATTGAAAATTATATACCTGGACGTTAAAGAGCTTTCAGTCTATATTTAATTTATTCTGATATAGGCGAGAGTAAGTGTGATTATTATTATTAAAACTATTATTATTATTAACGGGTAGTATTATTGTATTTATAATTATTTTAAGCGTTGGAATTAAATATTATAAAAATAGACTTGGAATTAGATCTAACAAGCCGGAGTAGTCCATGTTTATACCGAATTTTTCGTTAATTACCGAATTGGTGGTTTATACGGTATATATACCTTAAAAACTACGTAAACCACATTCACATTCTTTACCTCACCCGAAGCTGTTAACTACTGTCGGGTGATAATACTCGTAATGCAGAAACTACGACGCTCGAAACTGGAGGAGTGCGGTGGCCGAGTGGATACAACGCTCGCCTGTCTTAAAACTCCCTTGGTTTGCACTCAAGGGACCCCCCCAGTTCACTCAGCTATGGTTGGGTGTCTAACATTACAGTTGGGGAAATGAAGGAGGTCAAGTGCAGTACCCGGGGGAACCTTGACCATGTTAGGCTCACACTGGACAGCAACCGACCTGAGATGGAACCCGGGCCGCAACTGTGAGAGTTAAGTCACTATTAAGACACGTGTAATTTATAACATTTAACTTTGGTGAACTTTTTAAGGTGTGTTAATAATGTGTTGTGGATTGGTTGAACCTGGTAGATACGTTGATAATTGTTTTGGCTTAAGTGAAACCCATTAGCTTCTTTCATCTTCAGTTTACGAGAAAAATTTTAACTTACGACTCTTGATAATCCTTCGTCCTGAACTCGAGCAAATCAAAGGTAAAAAAACAAGTAGGTCTCACCATTCATTGTTTTTGTGGTGTGTGATGGTCGTTAACATATGAGGGACGGTGGCAGAAAGCTGTTGTTTTGTTGATCGTTCAATTGTATTATTACATGAACAGAAAATACAGCCAGGAACTTGCTGTATTTCTCCACCGCAACGGGAAGTTCGTATTACTGTTCTCTTTAAAAACTTACAACCTGGAGCTTGTTAGTTTTCTACTAGCTATAATCAGGAGCTTCTTGTATTTTTCTACCACAACTAGAACCTTGTATATTCCTACTACAACCAAAGACTTCTCGTATTATTGTATCATAACCAACAGCAACAATCCCGTAGAATTAATCTTCCCGAATTTTTTTTGTATTGTATTACCTATTGTATTTGGAGCGCTTTACAATACAGTATATACCATAAAATATAATACAATAAACATTTCAACCCAAAAATCTATTGTACATCGACCACCTAGTACTGTTTGTGTCAACCGCGTTAAATACACGTATCTAACCTGTCCCCCTCCCGTCAACCTCTGATCTTTTATTAAAACACATATAAATTATGTACAATGGACCTATTCACTCATAGGTCGTCTCATCATATATCATTTAAGTTTCTCATCTATGAATCATAATGTATGTGTTTATTTGTTTATTTTTTTAGGGTGTGTGAAATATATCTGCCATTTGGTGATTCTGTGTCGTTGTTTTATGGTGTTTTTTGTTCCCCGGCAGGATTGGGAGCTGGACATGGTGTTCTTATGTGTGTCCGTTGGGTGTGTTAGTCCGTGTATCTGTGTGTGTCAACCATCCATATGTCCGTCCGCTCATCCGTCCACGTAGAGTTAAAAATTTCTTCTTTAATCCGTCTTGTCTTACCTGGGGTCGAGACTCGGGTATATAACTTGTATTTATTCACGTTAATATTATCCTCCTAGGGTGTGTGTGTGTGTGTGTGTGGTACAAGTTGGTTATACAGTTGGTTGTAAAGGAGCTGTGTAAGAGTCAAGAGATGCCTCGACTTTTTCTGTGTTCTATCAAAGGGTCTCTCATATTGCATCATACAGGAGTCTCTTGGCTGGTCCAGGTGATTTATTCATTCAGGTGAACATGTGGCACACCCTTTTTAATTAAGTGAGGGCAGTATCAGGTATCAGTGTTTCTTTATTGTTGATGTGAGGTGATGATATACATTGATCTTGGAAAGTATTTGTATATTGTTATCTTATTATTGTATTCTTGACAATAATTATTTCCAGTTCCGGAATAATCAGAGATACAACTTAAGGCACCCAGAGCTACAAAGACCACCCCAGACCTCCATAAAATATCACAGTGTGAAGGTGTGGAACAACTTACCCCCACCCATCCGAGCAAAGACTACGCTACCTTCCTTTAAATCATCTCTTAAAAAATATCTATTGTCTTGTAACACCTACTATATTTACAGTACCTGTTTTTTTTTTGTACCATCAAAACCGTTTTATCGGAAATTATCATGTAAATAGATAAGTAATTACCATTGCAATAAACATATTTGCCAGCTAGACATGATCCTGACAGCTCTGATCTCTTGTTCAACCTTATTACTGTACAACCCATGTTGTACTGTTCCCCCATTATACTTATGTTTTTCAATTCCACTGTAATTTATGTATGAAAAAAAAATATTGAAGTGATAACCGTGGTAACATGTTCTTATTACCACCATGCTATTGTACTATTCCAGATGATACTAAATATTACATAATACTTCCTTGAGATAAATGTATAGTATATATCAGGAGCCTAAAAGAGAGCTCAGGGTCTCAACTGGCTCAGCCATGTTAATATTGTTATTATTATCCACTCTGTATCTGTGTTTTTCTGGCTAAATAAACTGTTTCAATTCAATTACCTAAAAATTCGCTCCCTTAACCCCCAGTTTAATTAACCTTAAGATTAAACACACAAACGTTACACCTGGGAGGAGTGGTTAGGTTAGGTTAGGTTTGGTTAGGGTGGTTTACTAACACATTGGGAGAGGAAGTTTGTTGACAGAGGCGATACCATTGAGACATTACCCAAAAAATCTTATCTGTGTTTTGTTTGATGAAAAAAAAAAGAAAGTCACCATTGAAGTTGTTTTGGTTTGGCCGTGTCATCGTCGTCAACAGATCACCAACTGTAGGTTAATTTGAGAAGATCTGGTAAACTGGACATAAACCCGAAAAAGACTTTGTCCACCCCCATCCCCTCCACATCTCCGACTCCCTCCTCCCCATCTCCTACCCCATCCCCGACCCCATCCCCGACCCATCTCCGACTCTCTCCTCCCCATCTCCGACTCCATCATCCCTATCCCATCCTCCCCATCTCCGACCCCATCCTCCCCATCTCTGACCCCATCCTCCCCTCTCTCCCCTCTCCGCTTGTTGACATGTGGCATAATAATTAGCCCCGAGCACTTGGTATTAAAGGCTACACACAACACCCCTCCATGTTTGAGCCGATGGTTTTGACAAATAGGAGTGACGACCCAGTGTACGAGGACCGTCGGCCAGATTATGAACGACGGATGATTTACGTCATGTCAAATTGGATTATGAACAGCCAGTGAGTGATTTCCAGCTCAGTCAGATCATGAACAACCAGACCGATAACCTGAATGCGTTAATCAGATTATTATTAGCCAATGATCTGCATCGGTTTGTTCTGATTATGGGCAGCTTCCAGTGCTTTTAAGTCTTTATCAGTCTGGGTTATGAAATGAAAAGTGGAAACATCAGCTGAGTTGGTGACAGATTACGGTGATGGTGAGATAGTGTAGATCACCTGAAGAATCTCCACCCCGGATTATTTTACCTAAAGATGAGCCACCCTGACGCTAGCCTAACGTATCCTCACATATCCTCGCCTAACCTAACCTATCCTACCCTATAACCTAACCTATCCTACCCTATCCTATCCTATTATAACGTAACCAAATCTATCCTCTCCTAACCTATCCTGGCCTAACCTAATGCAACCTATCCTAACCCTACCTATACAAACCTAACCTAACTTAATGCAACCTATCCTAACCCTACCTATACAAACCTAACCTATCCTTTTATTAACCTAACCTAACCTAACCTCATCTCCCCAAATAGCGTTAGGGTGGTTAAACTTTAGGTGCAGTAAACTGGGGTGGAGATTTTTCAGGTGATCCAATATTATTTTCAGATTCTCAGCGGTTCATTGTTGAATTTTTCCTCTTAACTGGGTAAAATAAATATGAATATACCTCACGTCTAGACTCAGAGAAAGATCCAATAAAAATGGTATAGTGATTACACCGAGATTCTATACTTCTACTGGGTAATACATTAAAGGGACAGAAGTAACATACTGACATTGATTTTTTTAGTAAATCTGGTCTGCTGACTTTGTAGGGGCAGGCAGCGTGAAGCGACATAGAGGTGAACCAGTTTATTTACATCGTCGACTAAGGCTCTCGGCTGTCTTGATAATAAAACAAAGGCTTGGAAATATCGGTACTAAAAACAAAAAAATCCCAGTGTAAATAAAAGCCACTTTGGTACCGTATGTGTTAACGTGATCGTCAGCTTTGGAAATGAAGCTACCTAAAACCGGCGTCACGAATAGGCCTATTGGCGGTGGGCCTATTGGTGTTCTGTGGAGTATAAACAATCTAATTGAACCTTTTCATTTCGCCAATAAGATGTGAATTGTATATGAATGTAAAATAAATCTCAATGGCATTTCAATTCTTTTATATTAACGAAGATGTATATATAGGTCTAGCAATGTGATGTTTTACTATAAACTAAATCATATATAAATACTGATTCAAATTTTATATAGTTTTATAAGCGCTGATCATCCGTAAATTATATTGTTTTATAAATTCTAGACTCGACCCCAAACATTACTTGACTATGGAACGATAATACTTCTTTGTGTTGTGTCTGTTTAGTTCTGTCCATTATTTAACGCTGTGGAATAAATTAAAATTGTACTTCTTATATTTAGTTCATTTGGCTACACCGGTATGTATGTGGTTCAGGTTAGAGCAGGTAAGGTATGGTGGGTTAGAGCTGGTAAGATATGGTGGGTTAGAGCAGGTAAGGTATGGTTGGTTAGGGCAGGTAAGATATGGTGGGTTAGAACAGGTAAAGCATGGTGGGTCACAGGTAAGACTAATAGTACGGTGGGTTAGAACACACCATTGAGGATGTCGCCAATCATCTACTGGAACAAGTGCCCTAATTATAGGTATTTGATATAACGACCAGGGAGACTCTTTGGCGAATAGATTTGAATAGTAATAATTTTCTTCTCTCTTTCTTCGTCTTATATCTGTAAATTAAAAACAAACAAGGGGGAAGGGAACAGGATTCTCAATGGCTCGTTGGTTTGAATAGTTTACCTTAAGTGAAAACGTCGTAAGGGTCATCTGAGTTGTTTGTAGGATACAGAACTCATGTTTTACACTAGTGGTGCAGCTATCGTGAGGAGATACGTGCACCAGAGATAGTACGTTCACCAAGCACCATATATGGTACGTTCACCAAGCACCAGACATAGAACGTTCACCAAGCACCAGAGATAGTACGTTCACCAGAGATAGTACGTTCACTAGGCACCAGATATGGTACGTTCACCAAGCACCAGAGATAGTACGTTCACTAGGCACCAGATATGGTACGTTCACTAGGCACCAGACATAGAACGTTCACCAAGCACCAATTAAGTGGATACAATTAACGCAGAGAATAGTATTAAATCCTGTCCATAGATACGTTATACTTTTCACTATGTAAGGAGATAATGTGACAGAATAAGTTAGGTTAGGTTAGGTTCACCGCCATCAGCTGTCAGTCAGTAACACACTATGTTCGGCGTCTCAGGGTAAAAGTGTATACCGTGTAATATTTGCAGTGGTGTCATGTTACACTAGTGGGGGAGATAACGCATAGTGTTGTTTACGAAGTGACGTAGGTAGGGGTGGCAGGAGGTGTGCGTGCTGGGGTAGTGAGTGAGATACCCATCTTCAGGTCCACAGGTAATATCATCTTAATTACCTGCAGCGCCAACTCACCTGGAATAGACTTAGTGAAACTAGCCATAGTGGAGCATAAAACTCATGTAAGTAGTCTGTTATACACACCTGGGAAATTCTGAAATGTTCTTAACCCTTAATACAGCAATACAGCGCTCGTTTCCTGTTCCAGGGGTCGGGGGTTCGATTCCCAGGTGCTTTCATTTCCACCCAGCTGTAAATGGGTACCTAAGTTTACAATTTGGGGAAGTCATGCCGAAGGAGCCCACTTTCGCTTTGTTTTTCTCAGTAGAAGATAATATATTTAACCTTATGATCCCAAATAATATATATGTTAGGATCAGGTATCAGATCCATGAGCTGACTTGCGTCTCCTTGCCATACAAAATAAGCGTGGCTGTACACCGAACATACACCATACTGCGGGAGCCAATAGCAATAACCTGGGTGATCCGGGAACTACCCATCTGTATGCTTGGTTTAAGATGTAACTTTGATAAAAATACACATCAGCGAACTGTACTGTGTATGTGAGACGTACAATAACATGAGCTTCTACCTGGGAATAATAAATGTTACCTTGATGAATTGGAAGCTCGAGTCACCAGGTAAAAAGACTCTCCATAAGCCGCTGTGTATTTCAAGGGTCCTCTCCTCCCCTATCGTTCACTCTGCCTGGTCAAATGGGCCCTAGAACTCATGATACTCGACTTAACCAACACGATGGGGGGCTCCAAATTCAAGGTTTAGGTTGGGGAACCATTAGCACTGGGGCCTCTGTGACCTACAGCCCTCTCATTCCCGCGGCTTAAGCTGGACATAAGTTGATCCAATGGGCTGTTGTTATCAGTAGTTCACAAGCTCCCAGGGTACTTGACGTCTTAAGCTTACCGTCTCGTCCACACCACAGGAGCTTATTATATCGTGTGTGTGTGTGTGTGTGTGTGTCCTTAAGGTTTCGGCTGGTGCTCACCTTTGTCGTCAAATTAGATACATTTATTCAAGTGACTAAATACAAACTTTCCTGTAGAGTGGTGAGATGGCTCAGCCTGGCGGTATATAGTATTAACTTTAGAGTGAAGTACGGTATATTATTCGGGAATGATTAACAACCCAGCATTCATGAATATACCGTATATATACCGGATAAACTAATAACTAGAATTAAAAGAGTGGACAGTGAGAGTAATAGTGATTAAAAGTTATAAAAAAAAAAAGTTATCGTACCTTTATTGTTAAGGTGATTGACACTGAATGTTTAAATAATCTTTATCGTAGGACGTAAAGGTTATCGAGCATTCCTATAAAAACAAAACCATTACTGTTAAAACTAAATAAAATCATGAATAACTTATTACCAACCAGTTGAATGAGTTGAGATTACAAATGAATTTTTAAAAAGTCGTAAAAGCGTGGAGAAGAACAGCGGCTATTATTACAGTAGTTTGGTGAACGCTGGAGTTGGCAACGCTAGCCTTGACTTGCAACGGAGTCAGGTGCGTTGATTAAGTAAGTGATGGTACCTGATTGACCTCGTTCTGGCTACTGTTTCATTTCTTTGGATGTGATAAATGTATCTGTTTAACAAGACAGACTCTCTCTCTCTCTCTCTCTCTCTCTCTCTCAAACAGTCATAAAAATTACCAGTTCCACTACGAGCATAAAGTGTACATATCTGTCGAGCATTAAATGGCAGGTGACCCCGAGCTGCCCTGAGTTTTATAGAGACCCTCACTGAGTCATGGGTTACGGCTCACACGTCTGGTTGTTGTATACCAGGCCTGGAGTTCTTGGTTCTCCGTGCTATCCGGTTCAGTCGATGGCTCACGCTGCTATGACCATCACCACCACCACACAAATATGGCTCGGTTGTCAACTAATCCTAATACAACACATAAAAAGTTTTACACCTTATACCCTATAAAACAGAATATGGCTCTTACATAATGTTTTAACAACCAAAACTGAATAATAGTGATATATAAAAAAAACATCGTAAATCAAAACATTAGAAAACTTATATAAGCATACAGGCCGTGAACCACCCTCATTGACATTGGTCGTTCTCAGGTATCACCTAATTAGCCAATCATCGACAGCGGTATGGGCCGACATGTGACACCTGTCTTGTTCACCTGACGTCACTCGATGGTTCAGATAAGACACAATTTACTTAGCCTCATGAGGTAAGCTGACATGAGGCTGACCTCCATGACTATTAGCCGATGAAACATAAGAAACATAAGAAAATAAGGAGTCTGCAATAGGCCGGTTGGCCTGTGCATGGCAGCTCCTGTCGAGAGTTACTACCACTCCCTATCATCCATGAATCTATCTAGCTTCCTTTTGAAACTTTCCAGAGTTCCCGCACTTACTACAAAGTTGCTAAGCTTGTTCCACTCGTCCACCACCCTATTTGTGAACCAGTTTCTTCCTATCTCCCTCCTAAACCTAAACTTATCCAACTTGGATCCGTTGCTCCGAGTCCTATCCTGCTCGGATATTATAAGAACTTTATCTATATCCCCTTTATTGATTCCTTTCACCCACTTAAATACTTTTATCATATCTCCCCGCACTCTTCGTCTTTCTAGGGAATGCAAGTTAAGTTTCTTTAACCTATCCTGATATGGAAGGTTTCTAAGTCCCGGAATCATTTTTGTCATTCTTCGCTGCAACGACTCTAGTGAATTTATATCCATTCTATAATAGGGGCACCAGAACTGAACCGCATAATCGAGGTGCGGCCTAACTAGCGCAAGATATAGTTGCAATAAGACCTCTGCACTCTTGTTACTTACACTTCTAGATATAAAACCCAATACTCTGTTTGCCTTATTTCGAACATTAACGCACTGTTTTCTAGGCCGTAGGTCCGGGCTTACAAGTACCCCTAGGTCTCTTTCACAAGTCGACTTCTCTAGGTTGATGTTGTTAAGGCTGTATACATTGACAGTATTTGTTCTTCCAATATAAAGTACGCTGCACTTGCTGGTGTTGAATTTCATTTGCCATTTTTCAGACCACCCCTGCAGTTTATTTAGATCCTCCTGTAATGCATTTGCATCCTGCCCTGAATTAATTTGCCGCCCTATTTTGGTGTCATCCGCAAACTTGCTTATGTCACTGCTGATCCCAGTATCTAAATCGTTTATGTAGATATGAACAAGAGTGGGCCTAGTACTGACCCCTGGGGAACCCCACTGGTTACACGGCCCCACTCAGATTTAACACCATCTACGCTGACCCTCTGCGTTCTATCGGTGAGCCATGATTTTATCCAACTTAAAACTTTCCCCTCGATACCATGAGCCTTAATTTTTCTCAGAAGCCTCTGATGCGGTACTCTGTCAAATGCTTTGCTAAAGTCTAAGTAAATAACATCGTAATTTTCGTCATTATCTGCTACCTCGAAGACTTTCCTAAAAAACGTTAGCAGATTTGTTAGACAAGATTTTCCCTTTGTAAACCCATGTTGAGAGTCGTAGATTAATTTGATTTTCTCTAGATGCGATCGGATGCTATCTGCTATAATTGATTCAAGAAATTTCCCCACTACTGACGTCAAACTGATCGGCCGGTAATTTGACGCTGATGCTCTGTCTCCCTTTTTGAATATGGGTACTACATTTGCCTGTTTCCACAACTCTGGCACAACTCCAGTGTCTAATGATTTTGTAAATAAGTTTACGAGGGGTCCGCTAATCTGTTCCCTACACTCTTTTAAGACTCGAGGAAAAATTTCATCGGTCCTTCGTACTTGAGTGTATCCGTCCCGGGTACCTTGTGAACCTGCTTGTCTTGAATGACGATGAATTTGCCTTTTGAATGTAACCCAACGAGATCTCGGGGCTGAGCTCAAGTATTAGCTATTTTCTACCGTAAATTAAGTATTTTCTCTATTTTAAGTTATAGACTTATGGCCCGTGTTGCGACGGGGTCACCCTAGACGCGTACAGTCAACTTCCCCGCGGTGGATTTAAGAGACCCACCTCGTTGTGTCGTGTGTTAAACAATTTCTCCCTTATATGACCCTGTCTTAACAACAACAGTCCCCGGAACAAAATAACCAACACCTTTAAGAGAGTCGATGTTAAGGGCGCTGCATCAATATTACACTTTTAAGGTGTCCATACGAAGCTGCTGTAGTGTGTTGATTGTGAAAGTTTTCCTCAGAATCTTTCACTGCCTGTACCAACTCCTTCAGGCATCGGGATTAATGGCGGTGTATAAAAGAGCTCCACCCAACTCATTGGGCCGTGAGCGACCAAGATATATCAATATAGACTTGAAGAAATTCAAGGGCCAGGTAGCGAGGTGCACACAGGAGTAATTGTGCGTATTTTGGATACGTTGCTGCTCATATCAGGGTTCGAGGCTTAAAGCTGCACCCAGTTGACGGTCACCGCTTGGGGATTACTCTTGCCTGTACAGTACTTTATATCACTGGGTTAAGGTACACTTACGTCTGCCGTATATTAAACACTATACCCGTAGTTCTTACTTAAATGACTTCGTTAATTATTTTGTTATTGTTCTCTTGGTTAAGACACCATTTTTACGATACTGTCACCAAATAATAAACTATATAAGTATACTATAGGCTATATTCAGTGTGTGTGTGTATATATATGTTGTATACTGTATATGGGTTTACCGTATATATGACCATACCCGGTAAAGGCAAATAGAAGATATTTTATAGGGCAAACCCGTGATAAATGACTGGTAAAATTGAGCCAGGTGTGTGTGTGTGTGTGTGTGTGACTCAGCCAGGCATGTGTCAGGTATATGTAGGGCTGATGGTCCCTACGTGATGCCCCGAATGAAGGTTAATGATAAATATATATATGACACTGGATGAAGGTGGTTATTGGTGTCTTATGGTGCATTTTACTTCCTCCTCAACTATATCCGTATGGGTGAACTCATTATAAAGCAAGAGATATATTATAGTGATAGTTTTCAGTTTTCGGTGGTTTTACAATGTTATTTTGATATTACAAGGGCGGAGGGGTGGGGTGGAGCGGAGGGGTGGAGGTGCAGCGGAGGGGTAGGGTGGAGGTGCAGTGAGTGAGTCACCTACTCCACCTGGATCTTCTCATTCACTTGGAGCCAAAATTTCGATAAACAAAATACGAATTACTTCTAGCGTCTGGCCTCATCTATAGTGTTTATGCTCAGCTTAAGCTTTGTACCTCCTAGAACAAAGACAGCATCGGTCATGGCAAGTAGAGGAATTGTTTTTGTTTTGTTTTTACATGTGTTTGTTTATTTTATAGGGGTTGAGTTCCTTGTGGCGACTCTGGTGTCCTCTCTTGTTATGGCCTATGGTGATACATACATACATACATACATACATACACTTGGTTCACTAGATATCCTGTTTTTAAAATGTGTTTTGATGTGTCGATGTTATTAGACTGCCCTTTGATAAGTACATTTTATTTTTCACAATGTTTTTTTGAGAGATGTTATTTTTAAACTGCAATTTCATGAGTAAATGTTATTTTTATTCCGATTTTATATATATATTTTTATAGTACCGTAACCAATTTGTGTGTGTGTGTGTGTGTGTGTGTGTGTGTGTGTGTGTGTGTGTGAGGAATAAAGAACAAATCTACGGTTCACAACACATTAAACAGTACGTCAGTATTGGTGGTGTTCCTGTTAAGTTGTCTTGCCAAAGCATCCACTCCATTGACCACCACACTGCGGGAACAACCACCAGTAATATCTACTTGTTATCTTCTAATTGTTTCACGTGTTATCTTCTAACTGCTATCTCATGTTATCTTGCAACTGTTATCCCATGTTATCTTGCAACTGTTATCTCATGTTATCTTGCAACTGTTATCCCATGTTATCTTGCAACTGTTATCCCATGTTACCTTGCAACTGTTATCCCATGTTACCTTGCAACTGTTATCCCATGTTATCTTGCAACTGTTATCTCATGTTATCTTGCAACTGTTATCCCATGTTATCTTGCAACTGTTATCCCATGTTACCTTGCAACTGTTATCCCATGTTATCTTGCAACTGTTATCCCATGTTATCTTGCAACTGTTATCCTATGTTATCTTGCAACTGTTATCCTATGTTATCTTGCAACTGTTATTACCTGTTGTTTCAAACCAGAACACAGGTAAAACATAACTACACTATGTTGCCGGCAGCTTGGGTATCCTCCCCCCCCCTCCCTGTCTTCCTTTGTATTGTGTCGAAGCCAACCTTTTATCTACACCCACCACCGCCGGCATCAGTCAAGCTAGAATGATTTCCACAGAGCAGCTATATCATTTTACATTATTTTGACCTAGCTAACGGAACTATGCTGAGAATATATTATATAACCTGGTGTCGTGTCGTGTCGTCTCCTTCACAGCCCACGAATATACCCGTAGAGTTTATAGACAAGCGCTGGGTGGTGCTTAAGGAGACTGGAAACATTAGCCCTCAGAAGGTATCTTATTGAAATGGATTAAAATAGATTATATCCACGCCTTATTTAGTCCAAGAGTACAGGTAACCTACAGGTGTATACTAATTTACGTCTGTTAACTCTACGGCACCTTTAGCTAAACACCAACAATTTTCAACTAAAACAAGTTAAGCAGCAGTTACCGTGTTCCTGTTTAATTTCATCATAAAATAACAGCTATATTCAGAAGACATCAGATCATATACGGTCATAGGTACAGTAATTTTCAATAATCTAATTCAAGCGTTTTAACCCCAAGATGGAGTTGACGTCAAGAACCTGTTCCCCCGGCTGGTAGTGTCTGGGAGGAAGCTTACTGAGGTATAGATTAGCCTGGTGGTCGTTTCATTAGCTCCGGGTGTAAGTATAGCAACGTCCTCCGCCTCGGTATCGAAATGGTTGGGGGGGGGGGGGGGTGAGGAGGAGGAGCTCGGGTGAAGTGGCCGGGAATTTGCACTTCATCTGGTGGTGTGGCAAGGGATAATTAGGAGTAAATGAGGGAGGTTTTGTTGTGTGTGTGTGGAGGGAGGGAAAATGGCTACATACTGGGCTGCAGTTGAATGTCAGTATCGAAATTGGTAGTTCAAGATCCCACCCCCTACCCGTGGAATTTTTATTCTTTTAAACTTTCTGGTGAAGGATTATATTATTAAGATGAACGTACGTGTGTGTGTGTGTGCTGTGGGGGGGGAGTTACACCCTGCTGCCGTGGAGTCTCTCAAGGATGGAGATGATCGGTGTAGAGGACACAAAATACCTGGTAATATGCACTTCATCTTGTTATGTGGTTGAGGATAATGAGGAGTGTTAGGAGGGATAAGTGTGGGAGTGTGTGTGTAGAGGAAGGCTGCAGCATCTGTCCTTTCTTGAGTCATGACTATCGAAATCATCGGTTAGGGATGTAAAATAATACTTAACTGCCCTTGATATGTGCTTCATCTGGCGTTGTGGTCAGGAATAATCAGGTGTAAATTAGTGTGTGTGTGTGTGTGCCCGGGGGGGGGAGGCGTCAAGGTTGTGGCCGTGGCCCAGCTGGCGGCGGGGACTAGGGGTGGGCAGGAGGTAGGGGGTTGAAGCAGCAGCTGCCGGAGCTCACATGAATTATCACTGTGAGGCTGTGCAGGAGGTGGTGTGTGTGTGTGCCCCTGACACCTCCACTTGTGCTATCAATCTTGCACCTCCAACGCGCCAGCACGTGCGGTCTTGTTGTGTCGCCCAGACAGTGGTGCCTTTCTTCTCCTTTTCTTTTTGTGTCATATATTGTCGTGTTCCTTCCTCCTTCCTGTCTCCGTTTATGCAGTGATCGCACACTTGCTCCTCCTCGTCATGTTGTCAGTCTTCATGTTCTGATCGTTTGCTTCCTCTTCCTCCTCCTTCCTGTCACTCTTCATCTGCACCTGTGGTTTCTTCTCGTCTGGTCCTGAAGAAGAAGAAAAATAAAAACAAAATGATTCCATTAAAGTTAACAGCGTGGATGCTCGTGTATGCAGAGGTGTGGTGTCCATCATTGGGAGTCACAGCTCCGTGTTAGACACTGCCTTATAAGTGTCGTCTCCCGCCTGTGATGAATACGACTTTGGTTCACTGTGTCACAAATAATAGTCCTCCACCCACCGACTTGGAACCCAACGACGCCGTACTGGGTGATGGGGTGGAGCAGGTGGTGACTTGTCCGCCGAATACCTCAAACACGACATCGTGCAGCCGGAGCTTTAAGTCTCGTGATTGAGGTTGTATTCCCGAATTACAGTAGAAGCCATCACCCGCGGCGGCGCTCTAGTATTCTTGATAATTCCGGGTGGATTATATTGCGTTAAACAGGGTGCGTGGGATAGGAACACGGGGTTATATCAGGGTTATGAAGGCGTGTGTTTACATGCAGCTCAGGTTTTGCAGGTTCATGTTACTGCTAACCAGAGTCGTAAAACCGGCATGCAAGTTTTTATAACCATGGATTTGGGAAATGTACGCGGCCATTACTCTGTGTGAGGTAGTCTCCTTCCTTCCCCACCCTTCCCTCCTACCCTACCCTTCCCTCCTACCCTACCCCTCCCTCCTACCCCACCCCTCCCGCCTCCCCCACCCCTCCCGCCTCCCCTACCCCTCCCGCCTCCCCTACCCTTCCCTCCCGCCTCCCCTACCCTTCCCTCCTACCCTACCCCTCCCTCCTACCTTACCCCTCCCTCCTACCTTACCCCTCCCTCCTACCCTACCCCTCCCTCCTACCCTACCCCTCCCTCCTACCCTACCCCTCCCTCCTACCCCACCCCTCCCGCCTCCCCTACTCCTCCCGCCTCCCCTACCCCTCCCATCTCCCCTACCCCTCCCGCCTCCCCTACCCTTCCCGCCTCCCCTACCCCTCCTACCCTACCCCTCCCTCCTACCCCACCCCTCCCGCCTCCCCCACCCCTCCCGCCTCCCCCACCCCTCCCGCCTCCCCTACCCATCCCTCATCCCTTAGCCCCCTCATCCCCTACCCCTTCTTCGGCCTCGCCAGAGGCTCAATCATATTGCCCCCTGCATGCAAACACTGCATGTGCACCCTGCCTGGCGTCTTGGTGCATGGCCTGGGGATGACACGCACGCGCTCCCCTAAAGTACGCAAGCGCTAACACACACACACACACACACACACACAAGAGAGGGCCAAAACAAACAACCATGCGACGCTAGTGTAGTCGATGGCCAAAATCCCCTTGTCATTAGCGATGGATTTACGGGGTGTGTATGTTACTCAGGGACGGACGTGTTGCTGGGAGAGGAGAGTATAAGTGGGAGAGGGGGTGGTGTAGGATGATGATGGAAAGGAAGGAAGACAAGTTATACCGAGCAGGAAAGATGAACAGAAAACAGAGTAATAACAGATGAAAAGAGAATGAGAAAAACAAAAAAAAAACATCAAGAAGAAGAAGAAGATGATAATGAAAATAGAAGGTGGATGAGGAGGATATATAACACAATCTAATAACAAGAAATAAAAGAAACAACAAACAAGATTAGAAATAAAAACAAAGGAAATAAAATAACAGAGTAACGAGTGAGGTGGAAAGGTGGCTGTGGTAATTAGACTCAAAAGGAAGCGTTGTGTTGAGGTGGTCTAAGGTGAACTTGTTGTTGCTGATAACTTATATTCTCAACTTTGGGAAATGGTAATTGAGATTCGATTAATTGGACTTCTAGGGAGGGTTTCGGTGAGGTGTTTCTCTCTCTCTCTCTCTCTCTCTCTCTCTCTCTCTCTCTCTCTCTCGTCGTGTTGGTGCTGCTAAACAATATTGATTGGAGGTGCTGCCATGTTGTATATATTGATGGTGTTTGTTTTCATGGCGACTCCTGTTCCTTGTGTCATTGTTTTGTAGAATATTGTTTTTTTTTTTATTTGTTGATGGTCATTTTCATGTTTTTTTTTTCTCTCTCTTGTGTATTGTATATTTTTTGTCCTATAGGATCTATTTCTTTTCATAGTGTGTTAGTTATACAGTTTCTTTGTTTGTTTGTTTTTGTTTGTTTGTTTTTATTTGTTTTTATTTTTTTTTATGGTTAAAGTTTTCTCTATCTTTCTCTCTTTAAATCTTCCTTTCTTATTTTTTTTCCTATTCTTTTTTCTCATCATTTCTTAAAAGTTTTTATTGGAAGCTGTGCGAGACTTGGGTTCCTCTTGATGGTGGTGTCTTCAGCTTCGGGCGGCTCCGGCTGGTCCACTGAAATGGCGCACCACTGACTTGTTATGACCGCCTCTTCGGGTTCATTTCTCGGCGCCAGGACCTAGTTAGTTAGTTAGTTCGTTCTCTTGGTAAACCTTCTCTTTATCCTCTTCTTCTTCCTACTCCTCCTCTTCTTCCTTCTCCTCCTCCTCCTCTTCACCCCTTCCCTCCCCTCTTCCTCCTCCTCACCATCATCTCCTCCTCTCCCCCCTCCTCTTCCTCAATGACCGGGTCGTCCTCTGATGAAACTTTACGTTAATGGCGGCAGTTCGTTTAGGATTGTCAGGTGTAAAAATCTTTAGAGGGAGTTTCCATCGTCGTCAAGAGGGTGTACTGTAGTTGGAGGGGACGGGACGGTGAAAGTTTGCGGATGTGTAGGGGATCTAGGGGAAATTGTATAGGGGATCTGGGGGAATTATATAGGAATGGGGGGGAAATGCATAGGGAATGATGGAAATTTTATAGGAATGGGGGAAAATTGTACAGGGAAGAGGACGTTGATTGGGGAAGCAAGAGTATTATTGAAAGGAACTTGGAGGATAGGGAAGAGAACAAGATGACGATAATCACGTTAGGTAAGTCAGGCTGTCAGGATAGAAAGTTATAACTGGGTTTGTCTCTCTCCGTATTGTAGTCTCTCGGGGGGGGGGATTGAGAGACACATATGACGTTTACTCACCTTCTGCTCTCTCAAACTTCACTCAATCAACTGAATTATGGATAAGGAGGCGAGAGAAGAGGTAATTTTTCCGATAGAAGCAAGCAAGAGAGAGAGAGAGAGAGAGAGAGAGAGTGACGGATGGGCGCTTGGTTGGCTCACTCTACCGGCACTTAATAACGGTGTATAAGACGCGGGTACTGATGGACAGGCGCCGGCAGCAGTTAACACGGGCAGGAAGCTGATACAGGCGGTTGACGGTGGTGGTGATGGTGACGCAAATACACTCCGCCCTTTGTAGCTGACCTCCGCGTCTTTGTGGTGTTAACCCGGGGGGAAGATATACTGTAGATATCCGGTGGGGGCAGGGGGGGGGGGGGGTAGAAGACTTGGATGGTTCACCGTGTACCTTTAAGAGATCCTCGGTATAATACGGTACAAGATCGTGTAGGTAAAGATTTTTTTTTTTTAGAGGGGGGGGGATCACTTGAAGATTAGGTAGTAGGCAACCCCATCTTATTTCACCTGATGGAATAAGCGTTTGGGTGTTATACCAGGAGGTGAAATAAGCTTTGGTGTTAATCTTGAGGTAATATTTTTTTTTTTATATGAGTTCGGAACACCAATACACGTCAGAATATGAAGGTCCTGTAAACTATATAGCTATCATCTGACGGTCTCTGTAACACCCCACCGTAGACACACAAATCCAGCGTTAATGATCGAAGGATTAGGCCACCGCCCTACCTAGAGCCCTGTCACACGCTTGTTTGTTTTGGCCTGGGACACAGAGAACAAGGTGTGTGTGTGTGTGTGTGTGTGTTTTGTCAAGAGTGTTTGTGGTAATGTTTTTCGAAGGTGTTACTGAACTCGTGACCTTTAGCGTCTAACCATGAAATTTCCACCAAACAGAATAAAATGGCTTAAGAGCGCGAACATCAGCAGGTGCAAAACACAGGTAGGTAAGCAACGACGCACCGAGGTTAACGTGGGCTTCATCCAATTAACGTTCAGGTGCCTGGGATTTCGTCCAATCAGCTTAGAGCTTGGGTCCCTAGAGTAGGGTCTCATACGCTTGTTTTTTTTTGTTTTTTTTAGCTCTTGTGCATGGAATTGTGTCTGTTAGTCAGTCCTAATCAATGACGCTTTTACCGATTCCTGTTATATTTGGAATTGCTATAAAGGGGAGCTGCCAGGTGGTCTACACTCACCTGGTGATTATGAGACAGGTAAACACACTGAGTTGTTTGTAATACGCTGTTATGTTTTTACCAGCCGAGTTGTGTTATGTGCATCCTTTACACACACCCACACACACCCACCCACACACACACACACACTGTAATTTATATTGTATTTAATTTGATCATTGGTCATTCGTGTTAATATAATCTAAAATTATAAATGCTTTAAAATGGCCACAAAAATCCTAAACTAATATCCATGTTTAAATTTTTTTCTAATTTATTTACAATCTTATAATCGGTTTTGTACATTAGAGTAGAACTTAAACATATTAATTCATGTTCCGGTTAAAGCTGATACATAATAGAAAACTTTAACCTGGGCTCATCATTTACATCTTTAGCCTACAGTTTAAAAATTATAATCTCCCTCCCCTCACCCACACACACACCCTCTGTCTGTCTGTCTGTCTGTTCATTATTTATCCTTAATATTATTTTTTTTTTTATTTTTGTTACTCAATGACGTATCTCCTTCGTGTTTATATCATGACTACATCTCGTTAAAAAATTTGGACGAGATTTTAAATTTAGAAAATGTCCTGAACTGTCAAATTATTATTATTTTTTAAATGTCACCTGGTCATTAATTATTGACATGAACACCTGGTAGCCCCATAAATCAGTCTTGTTTAATGCTGTTTATGATAATTGTTTCACACGTATGTTTTGGTGCTAATTAGAAGCGATGGTTTAAAACAGCCAAATATTTTCATTAATCCCGGTTTTATTTACTTCTTCCGTATCGCTGTTTGATGTTTTATTTTATTTAATATTTTTTCAGGATTGTTTTATGTTTTTGTTTTTTTTAACGTGGTTTATTATTTTTGGGTCAGTTTATTTTTTCATTTGGAATTTTTTTTAATTAACGCGTGACTTTGTTTTTATTCGTATTTATCTGTGTCCCATATTTCCCTTTCTGTTTTTTTTTATTAATATTTGCTTTAGTTTTCCATAATTCGTTTTTTCATACTACCTCACAATGTATTTTTTTAGTGCGTTTTCCCTTTTTTCTATGGTTCATATTTCCCCCGCCATTCTGACCGAGCATTTAGGTTAATAATTCTGTTTTTTTTGTATTCATTCATTACTCTTGTATATTTTTTAGTTTTCCCCCGCCACTACTTTATATTTTCTAGTTTTCCCCCGCCACCCCATTGTGTTTTCTAGTTTTTCCCCGCATTTCAATAATATATTTCCCAGTTTTCCCCGCCACTCCAACGAAGTCGAGCCGCAAAACTCGCCTGGCGGAGGTATTTCTCTCTCCTCCACGTGTTGCAGTCTGAAACACCCGCGCCGCTGTGTTACCGGTACATTATCATTATGGTACCGGGTGTTTGTGTTACTGGTGCTTGTACACTGTGGTACCTGACGTCTGTGTTACCGGTACTTTGATACTGTGTTGCCTGACGTCTGTGTTACCGGTACTTTAATACTGTGTTACCTGACGTCTGTGTTACCGGTACTTTAATTCTGTGTTACCTGGCGTCTGTGTTACCGGTACTTTAATACTGTGTTACCTGGCGTCTGTGTTACCGGTACTTTAATACTGTGTTACCTGGCGTCTGTGTTGCCGGTACTTTGATACTGTGTTACCTGGCGTCTGTGTTACCGGTACTTTAATACTGTGTTACCTGGCGTCTGTGTTACCTGTATTAACACTGTGATATTATTATTATTATTATTGTTGTTATTATTATTATTATTATTATTATTATTATTATTATTATTATTATTACTTTATCTCTCAGAAATTTAAGACCTTATTTGGGCCATTAATTAACTACGTGTTAAATAGCTACACATGTACTGTAACTTCTAAGCATTTATGTGAATCTGATAACTTGAAGCATTTTGTTATTTGACTCTTGTTCACTTCCTTGTGAATCATGTTTCCAAGTGAACCTTATCACTGTATGAGTCACGTTAACAAAAGAGTCTTATCGTTGTTTGTATACATGCTGAAGTGTATGTATACCTGCACTGTCTGTATACATGCTGAACTGTATACCTGGCCCATGTGCGTGTGTGTATGGCAGACAGTTGTGTGTGTATGTGGGTGTGTGACGGGTAGTATTGTGTGTGTGTATGTGTCCGCTGTTGAGGTCGGGGATGACAGGAATTCGGTGCAGTTGAAATGGTGTGATATTTGCGCTTTTTCCCCATTCTCACTCCAGGTTTTACGGGTTTATTGTGCATTTTGGTGCATTTATAGTCTAGAATTTTTGAAGTGTCGGGCTTTTGGTACATTTTCATTTTTTTTTTTTTAGAGGGGAACGATAGCGCGTTGTCACCCCCTATTGCCTTCCCTTCCTGACCTGATTGCTGGATGATTTTTTTTTTCGTACTTGAGGTTTTATGTTTTGATCAGCCTTCTTATATGTAGAGTATTTGACTTATTTTTTTTTACTCATCAATTTTAGTCAGGGGTTCGGCATTCATTTTCGTGTGTGTGTCCCCCAGAACCAGGTGCCACCGTCCTGACAGGGCTAAAAAGGGAGGGCAATTCTAACTAAGAACCTGTAAGCCGACCCGTCGTGTATAATGTAGGATATTTAGATACAAGGTTACACACACACACACACACACACACACACACAGGTAAAATAATCTGACTTACTACTTTACCAAATTTATCCACAAATCATCTATGTTATCGTAAATTTACTCCGCCACACAATGTCATAAATTCTGTGGCGAAGCATTTTTTTGAGAATTTTTGAGTTTTTATTATTGGTAGTGATGCAGGTAAATGAGTCACATGTATTTGTTTAATTCTGTTTCAATAGGAGTGATAGAAGTCATTGTGGTTGGCCATCCTCTTATAACAAAGCTTATACGTCAATAGTTATACCGTGAAGCTGCTTTAGTGTAATCGCCACCAATTCTTACATTTTGTTTTACCGCTAAAACTCTTTCATGTAATTTAACTCTTGTATTTTACTGTAATCCTCTAATGGTTGATGTCAGGGAGGTAATATTTAGACTGGAGTTTTGTTCACTTTTAATGTCCATGGTTTAAAATGTGTTTTGGTGTGAGGCGTAGCTTTGAGTGACCGTAACTCTACTTATTGAAATATCTCAAAAACTTAAGAGAAGTTCATGGTATATCTCACTTAACCTAATCAAAGTTTATTCTTAACCTTATCTGACTACGCCTCAATATGACCCTAACTTAACCTAACCTAACCTAGTCACACCTGTCAATATGAACTTAACCTAACTTAACCTTACCTGAATACACCTGTCAAGATAAACCTAACCTAACCCAGGTATCACTTAACTAATTTAACCTTAGAATGCTAGTTATATGCATAATGATACGAGGATGTTCGTCTTGTGTACAGTGTATATGTTATAAATACTGTATGAAGTTTAGCAGCGTAGTTTGTCGTAGTTTGGTCGTTAAACCTGTATGGTACATCGCCCTAATCACATTTCGTCCAATTTATACACATCTCGGTGAGAACAGGTTGTTAATATAGTCAACATATAAATTGGGATATTATATATTTTGGGTTGTATCTGTTCACGGTTCTGTAAATTGTCATGTGACGTATAATTATTAATGTGTTTTAGTTGTTAGGGTGATTAGCTTAGTTTAGTTCATAACCTGCTAGTTTAAACTGATGATGACTTTTATGTATGGTCCACGTAACTAAGGCTTGTGTGTTGATATTCTTTGTTTATTTGTTCAATGTGTACCGTATGTAGTTAAGGAGCCAGTCTTGTATATAGTCCTGCCCCCACACCAGTATGGCTGAGCCGTGTACTTTGTAGTGATTGTGACGCTAACATCCCCCAATAAACTCTATGATTCTGATAATAGTGCCTCGTAATACTACCGTTAATGTAATTATTATATTTAATCCAATTTTGTGCATTGTTCGGTGAGGCCAGGATGATTTTATAAGCCCCCAGTACAATGGAATTTTCCTGTCAGTCAAGCACACACAACGTTGTTTACAATGCGAGAGCGCCACCACTGCCATCTAGCGGCGCCCACGTCCTCCTCTCCTTGCCCTACGATTGCTGGCTCCATGTGACGCTGAACTGTGAACGTTTCCAACTCATCATCACGTGTTACGACATGTTGAGATGTGACAAGAAAACGCAATATATAGACTTTACCGCACCACCAGTGAAGAATATTTTACTATATTTTATGGCAACTTCTCGGGAGTAGGTGTTGCGGCAGAGCGCGAGATATTGAATAGATTACAAATATGTAGCCATTGCACCACAGAGCCCCGTTGTAAAATGATGTATTTCACATTTTCATCAATACATTTTATAACCATACAGTTAACATTAATAACTGCGTAATAATTAGCTTACAAGTGCACACCCGAGGCTCCACCACCGTACAGTGACTTACCTGCCTGGAAACGAATTCGGTGTTGACCTCGCCTATCCATTATCAATAGGACCATTATAACATGCACCCCAACATGACCTCTACATTACACATACTGACTATTGTAACCGATATTATCTTCAGTTAATGTACAGTCTGTCGAATCAAGCTCTCATCAGTATATAACCACACGTAAGAAAGCTCAGGTAAGGAGAGCACAGGTGAGGGAAGTATCCTATATCCCAGTGATCATTTATCCCGGGGTAAGTGAACTTTGCTTACCTCCGGCTGATTTAAGACCTTCGGACTAATGAACCGTCGGTATGTAGAGCCGTAAAGTGTTGGGGAGATGTTTTGTGTTATCAGGTTTTTGTTGAGTCTGAGAAGGTGGAGGAGAGGGGGATGGACACTGATGGACGCCTACACCTGGACACTTGGCGGTGGTGCGTCCTTATGGCCGTCAGTAGTGGCCACAGGGAGAGACACATCCCTCTCTGGTGTTTGTTGACGATGAATGTTGCTCCATCACACTGGTTATGTTAAATACTGTACTACGTGTATCACTCCACTCAGAATTTATTTTGAGTTTTTCACCCTCACACCTGGGCGTCGAACCAAATTTCCCATCTGATAACCTAATCAAGCATGGCTGTTGCTGCTGGCAGGTCTGTACCCTGTAGTATATCCACCACACCAAGTTTATCAGTTTATATTTTGTTACAAAGTTGTACCTTTTGTGTGGTACTTGGCTGCCGTTATCAGCAGCTCATGAGACGAACAATTAAAAAATCGTAAAGATTATCCCAACTGGATTCTTGAGAGACGTTGAGCTTGAATACAGATTGGCTTTAAGTTTGTTTAAAATTGACTTCGAATAGACAAATATAAATGTTGCCTAAATTGGATATAGGATAAATATAAACATGGAAGTGAAACATTTAGTGATTGAAGTACGAAGAACTGAAGCAATAACAGATAAATGGATGTAGTAATAAGTGGTTTAAAAAAGCAGTTCCTGGCATGTGGGTGTTAATGTGTGTGCCGTGGCTGGCGAGCCTGAGGGCCGCCTCTCAACCGTTTATATCAACATGTCTCCTTGTCACCAGTCGTAAAGTTGTGCGTGCTCTGCCTTCCGACCGGCGTTGATTATCATTTTTGTACGTGGAAGAGCTACTAAAGCGGGAGTTTAGGGCCTCCTCCAGTGGTTGAATCGAAGGGGCGCGTCGTGGTGGGGCGCTCGCTGATTGACAACCCCACACCGTCCAAGTTTCCCCCTGGAAGGTAATCTGGCCGAGGTTTGTTTACCTGTAAGAGTGTTGGTCCAGCGCAATCTACTGAAGGACCCTCAGCCTGCCCCGCCCTCCGCCGCCGCGCCACGACACACTACCTAGGGCCGTCGTGGGCGCCTGGGGGAGGAGATGGAGAGCTCACAGAAGCACAAAGGCAGAGTAATGGTGACTAAGATCTGTAGGGGCGCGCGCACTGAGGGAGGACATAAACGTAGGGATGAAGACTTGGACAGAACATAAGGAAATATTACTGAGGATGTTAGGGTACCCCCCCCCCCCCCCTCTTAAGATACTCCCTAGTGCAACATGTAAACTTCATTTTTTTATTCCCACTGTTAGGAGTGCGGCATAACGGATCAATCGTCTGTCGGTTCGTCGGGGACTAAATATTCTTTGGTATCGGTAACTTTTCATAGGTTCAATGGATTGTTTTAAATCTCGGTGTGAAGATGTACTATGCCAGGTTTTTGCGGAGATTGTTGAACATGTTAATAGCTCAAGATATATTTTAGTTATAGCTACTTTCGTTAGGGGGGGGCTGGAGGGAGGCTGGGGCGGGCGGTAGTGTTTCCGGTCCTCGATAGCCCATCGGGAATTTTGTGGTCGTTCAGGTAGTTTTCTGTCTTGTACCTGTGAACAAGACGCTTTCCCATACCTCAAATTTTGTCTCTCTTGTGGGAATGCTTAATGGTCCTCGATAACCCAAAATGGCCTTGTTCCATACATCCGTGGACATAATACCAGCCTCTACCCACCGTCGAGTTATAGCTTGAGTGAGCCACTTTAATGACCTCTCATATAAATTATTTAATGGGAGGATTTTAAGTACGAGCGTTTGAGAATCTAAACCCCCGAGGCTTCTCTCTTGAGTGATGTGACGGATGATGTCTCGAGGATTTTGTTACACGGGTTGGTGTAGCGTCGGCCCGGGCATTCCTCGTCACCCTCCCGAAATTCCCGAAACGAGTGAGGGGGGGTTGTAGCGCGCTGACCGTACATATCCCTCCTCCCCCTCCATACCTGTCGCGTATTTTCTCAATTACCTGTAACTTATTATGATAAGACTCACTGTACTGTTGAGTTAACGAGCCAACATCTGAGTCTTTACCTACGTGTTTTATTTAATTGGTTGTTTATTTGGTTTATTGAATATAATTATGATATACAGTATTTTTTTTTACTCTTGTATTTAATTGTATTTTATTTTGTTATTTTTATCCGAAACTTATATAAATTTAGTCTGATTTTTTTTAAGGTATACAGTTTTTGTTATTTATTTGTTGGATGATACGAATTTTTTCTCATATTTTTAATTTGAGTTTTATAGTTTTACATGAATTTTTATAATTTTTTTTTAATATATTGTTTGTTTGTTTCCCCGTTTATTTTTTATCCCAGTTTTCATATTTTTTATGCCATTATTTTATTGTAATTTATTTTTGTTTTATTGAATTTATTTTATATTATTTTTCAAAGTTTAATAATTATTTTTATTTCGTTTTTCATGTAATTTATGTTTATATTAGTGTGATTTTTTATTTATTTTTATTTTATTTTGAAATTAGCATTTTTTTTATAGTTTGACTTTAATTTTATTTATTCCATATTTCTCAAGTTTTTTATTTTATATAGAAATATATATTAATTCTATTTTTTTTTTTTTTTTTGCTGTTTGATTTAATTTTTTGACAAATAAGATGTATTACGTATTTTTATTCACAATTTTCTGTTACATTTTTCTCAAGATATTTTGGGGGAAAATGGTTTACCTGTAATATATTTGAACGAAAATATAGTAAAATTTATTTTAACTTGGCGTTGGATATTTCAACGCAAAGGTGCGACGTTCTTATTCTACTTTGACGTTCAATTATTTTTTAATCAAATACGTTATTGTAAACGTTTTAATTATTCTAATTTGGGATTAAATATGGAGCTGAAGATGTAGATACGATGATCTCTCGTAATTTAGCGTTAAGTATTTTTAACGCTAAAATACTGTATTAAAATTCCGCGCAGATGTATTTTATACTTTAGTGCTAAATGACTTTTAAACCGATATATACTGTACTATGGTGGCGCTGAACATATTTTGAACAGCGAGCTTACAATAGTCTTTCTAAATATGGCGTCGTATAAATTTCAAACCCAAATACACCTTCCATCATCCTGGAGTGACGTGGAATATTTCTTTTTTTCTTAGACGCAAAGCTACAACGCTCTATATCTTTTTTTGTTTTTTTCCTTTTTCGTTCTTAAATTTTTCGTGTGGATATTTTGTGAACGCCAAAATACGACGGAGTTTCTCGTCTCGGGAACATGGCGGCCAAACATACCTGATTACTCGGGTAAATTCCAGGTGTGTTTGCTCCCGCTTCTTCATTTGGGTCTAGATTTTTTTTCTGTCTCTCTGTCTCTCTGTCTGTCTCACCAAGCGTCGTTTTTGGCCGAATCAGCTGACAGTTTTAAGTGGTTATCCCAAGAGGTTTGTGTGTGTGTTTTGTGTGTGTGTGTGTGTGTATTTTGAGGGTGGGGTTGTGTGTGTGTGTGTGTGTGTGTGTTTTGAGGGTGGGGTTTTGTGTGTACGTGTGTGTGTGTGTGTGTCTGCCTGTCTGTGTGATTGAAATAACAGCCATATATTACACACACACAGTATATAAGGAAATACCACCACCAGGCCGCTACAGTTTACATGGCGTCACCGTATACACCAGTTACAGTCTACTATAAACATTTTCCCTGGAATATATATATATACTGGTACTGTACAAGTTCAATCCTCACCCGACACCTGGATTTTTAGGATAATCCATAATTTTTTTATTGAAAGGAAAGGGATATAGCCCAGTAGGTGGTAGTGGTACAGAGATACAAAAGTTTTCAAAATGTTTTTACTCTTGTTACGTAAGAATCGGCTTGTGGGATTGGCTGATGTTGGTAATGGCTTCTGTAATAATAATAATAATAATAATAATAATAATAGTCCAGTTGGAGTAAACAGCCGTATTTCCTAAAGTGATCAATAAATTTTTACTATTTTTTTTGAGAGACGGAGGTTGTTGGTGACGAAAAAGTACACGACAAGAATTCAGTGGTTTTATTTTTTTTTATTTTTTGCGTTTTTTATCGTTGCAGTGGGTGGCGGCCTTTATGATCTACTGGCATTTTTTTTTTTTTTGGGGGGGGGGGGGGTAAATACTTTATATATTTTTCTTGGCTCTTAGAATTATCAATATTTCTATTATTAATTTTAAAATTATTATTATTAATTTTAAAATTGTTTTTATTATTATTATTATTATTATTATTGTTATTATCATTACGGTGTTACTATTAATATTTGTTACTATTATTTTTATTGTTCTTAATGTTATTGTTATTATCGGTATTGTTGTTATTATAGTTATCGTTAATATTGTTATCGGTATTATTACTGTTATCGTCATTATTATTATTACACACGTTCGTCTCATCGTTTACCTTATGAAAGAATTAAAAATATATATTTGGTTGGGAATAGGAGGAAGGCAGCAGCTGCATCCCCCACAACACCCCCCCCCCCCACAACACACCCCCACAACACACACCCCACAACACACCCCCACCACAACACACCCCCCACAACACCCCTACCACAACACCCCCACCACAACACCCCCACAGGTCTCCCCCCCCTCCCCTCACCCCTCCCCCTTCCCCCAGGCCCTCACCCCTCCCTCCATCGCCCACCAGCGCTATGCTCTCCCCAATTTCCATTTCCCGACTCGATTTTGAAAAATTTGACGATAAGGAAATACTTTATTGATGTTTACGTTTTGAATATTATCGGTGTTCACCTTTTGGATTGACTAATTATTGACTTCGGTTGATAATGTTATTGAAGGTTATTGTTATTTTTATGGAGTATATCTGTTGCTTGGTTGAGGAGGGGGGGGGTTATATTTATTTGATTCTTTGCTCCATGATGTCTTTGTTTTACTGTTATTGTTGGTCTTGTTGTGTTTCTGTTTTGTTTATAGCTGTGGTTGTATATATATATTTGACTACTGTGACTTATTATTATTATTATTATTATTATTAGCCTTATCGTGGCTGTTTTTCTGTCCTTAAACCTTCCATACATCCGTCCGTAAAACCACCCATATGTTCCTCCTTCCGTCCGTAAAACCACCCATACGTCCCTCCATCCATCCGTCCGTAAAACCACCCATACGTCCCTCCATCCATCCGTCCGTAAAACCACCCATATGTCCCTCCTTCCGTCCGTAAAACCACCCATATGTTCCTCCATCCATCCGTCCGTAAAACCACCCATACGTCCTTCCTTCCGTCCGTAAAACCACCCATACGTTCCTCCATCCTTCCGTCCGTAAAACCACCCATATGTCCCTCCTTCCGTCCGTAAAACCACCCATACGTCCCTCCATCCATCCGTAAACTTTTCTCATTTTCGTGTCCTTATTTTAAAAGTCTGCCGGATCAATTCTGCAGAAACTCTCTCCCAAAAATGTTTCTTGCTCGGTCTGGTGTCGATAATGTTTGTTTGTACCCGGCGTCAGCACTTAACCTCCCCTGGCAGCTGAATGTTTAGGTCTTGTCCCCTTCCTTTCCCTTCCCTTCCTTCCCCTTTCCTTCCCTCCCTTTCCCTTCCTTTGCTGTGAGATGCAATGAAGTTTAGATTTAGTCAAGCTTCATGCCGATAGATAGATAGATAGATAGACAAACAAGAAGGAACTCTACCTGCATTGTCCTTTTTGAATCAATGGAGGAGGAGTCATTTTTTTATCGGTGCCATCTCTCGTGTGTTTGCTTGCCTTGGTGTCAGATATCTCGAGAACCAGCTGACTGTTTCTCTTGACACTTGACGCAAATAAAAGATTCTTCAAGTCGTTGGTCAAGGTTAGGTTAATTTTTTTTTTGTTTTTTTTAACCAGTGGAACAAGATTAGGTCACAGTAGCGTTAAGTTACAGGTTTTTTAAAGGGTATTGCTTAGATGTCAGATGGGTTTCAATCCTCCTAACCTAACCTAACCTACTGATTAGGAAACCCATAAGATTGGCTCGGCCCTCATCCTAATATTATGGTTGAGATCCCTTAATATTGGGCCCCAATAAGAGTGATGGTGCCTCAAGCCTGATATTAAGGTGTGGGGCCCATCAGAACAGTCGCCCCAAGCCTCCCTCTCTCCTCTTCTGGGTGGTGTGGTGTGAGGTAAGCATACCGCATACCACCACCACCTGTGTGTGTGTGTGTGTGTGTCGCCTCGGAGATGTAAGGACGAATCTGACTGACCACTTAAAAGCTATACAATACCAAGCTGGATTCTCAAATTTTTCTCCTGTTCTTTTATCGTAACTGGAGAACTGGTTTGACTGACTCACATTAGCTACAATACATTAATGGTTTCTCAATGGATCGTACGTTATTTTTTTTTTTTATGTAAACCGATGGAAATGGTACCAAAATTATACTACCTTGACTTCACCGTTATTAATTAAAGGTAAAAATTGACGTAGGAAGTTTTGGGAATATTGAACTACTGCTGTAAGGACGCTGTAACAAGGTATTTTTAGTAGTGTGGGAGCCAGCTGTTAATATTTTTGTTGTATTAGCTGTAAGTGGCTCAGTACCCCAGCTGATTCAGGGATAGATTACGCTTAACAAAATACTAGTATATATTTGTTTTTCCTGCTAGCTGACTTGAGTGTTATTATTATTATTATTATTATTATTATTATTATTATTATTATTATTATTACCTGTACTATAAAAATATTATCATCATCATCATCATTAGTCATCGGATTATTAGTATTATTAAAATTATTATTATTTCGTCATTACAGGTCACATCCTCCTCCCAGTATTACCAGTAGTTGTATAAACATTGTGTCTGTGGTTGATACCGGTAGCGACCATACTCTGGCTACCGGGAACATGGGAGAGCTGTCGATAACTAAAGCTGCTCTACTCCCTCACCCTCTCTGCCTCACCCTGCATGTCTCTACCCTTCCATTACAGTCTGTTAAAATTCAGGAAACAACAGTGCTGGTACAGGAACGTGAGAGGGGTGACCTGTGGGGGTGGGAAGGTGGGAGTATGGTAGGGGAGGTTGTGGGTGAGGTGAGGTGGGGGGAGGGGGTGGGAATTAATGGTATGTTATAATATTATCAGTGGTTCATCTCCTTCAGGATTAATGAGGGTTGTTGTGTTATAGTTCGTTGTGTTTGGGGGTTTATTTATACACGTGGTTAGTGGTGGGATGGTCGGTGCTGTATAGAGTTGGGTGGTACTGTAGTTACCTGGGCTTATTACCTGTGGTTTGTATTTGGTGTTTTGTGCCAGGATGGAGTAGTCGACACGTTGCTCTCTCTCTCTCTCTCTCAACAAGCCCCTGAACTAACTTGTATGTCTGTATCTACTGATTATGCATGTATAATGATCTCATCCACCAACTTAAAGACGAGACTTGACAGGAAATTAACCTTGGAAAGAGAGGGAACTAGGTCGGTCTTGAGGCAGGCAGGCACAGGCAGTCTGGGTGGTGGTGGTGGGAGATCCTGGAGAGAGAGAGAGAGAGAGAGAGAGAGAGAGAGAGAGAGAGAGAGAACTTGAGTGTGTATAAGAGGGTTGGCTTTTGTCTTTCGTTGCGTCGAGAGGTCTAGACTAGGCTGGGTACTCAAACTTGGTGGGAGGGGGTGGGAAGACGAGGAGGAGGTGAGGGGGAGGTAGCGGAGGAGCACTACCTCCTCCCCCCCCCCCCCCTACTCCTCCTTTTTACTCCCACCTCCTTCTTCTAACTTCTCCTATTCTCTCCACTCACACCCACCTCCTTACTCCTTTCCTTCCCTCTCTTTTTCCTCCCTCTCTCTCTCCCTACCTCCATCCTTCTCCTTTCTCCTACCTTCCCCTTCTCCCCCTCTATTCACCCACCCTTCCCCTTCCTCCTTCCCACCTTCTTACTGTCGCCATACCTTCCATCTCCCCTCCTGTGTTTTTTTTTTTTTGTGTGTGTGTGTGTTGAGACTAGGGTGGTGGTCTTGTTTGAATATATGCAAGGTGGAGGTGTTTTGATGTGTGTCTCTCTTGTGTGTTTTTTTGTGTTTGTTTATGTTTGGGGATGACCCTTGTTTGTGATGGAAGACATTGGGGTGGGTGGAGGGGGGGGGGGTTGCTTGTTATGGTACCGGTATGTGGCTTGTTTGTTTTTTACCTTGATTGGCTCGAGCAGGTGTGTTTGTGTGTGTGTAGAGGAAGAAGGTGTTCGTGTTTGTTTACAGTGGAGACATTAAGAGGTGTGTTTTATTTTGCATTAGGCAGGTGGTTTGTTTACACTATGGACATTAAAGGCTTGGAGAGGCGTGTCTAAGGTGACTATGGTTATGTGTATTGAGTTACGTTGTATATATAGTGTTGATAAAGTGGAATTGGGAGGATGACAAGTGAAACTGAAGGAGTAATACAGTGTCCCTCCTCCCTATCCGGCTGCAGCATCACCCCATCCTGCTGTAGTATGCCTCCACCTGGCTGCAGTAATGCCCCCATCCGGCTGCAGTATGCCCCTCCCCTCTCCCCTTCGGCTCCAGTGTATAGAACAGCAGTGACCATTCAGTATCGCCGGCCGTAGGAGGAAACACTGGAAACTAATATAGTTTAATTTTCAATCAAAATAGGTCTATTCTGTCACCTGCCAATGAGTCCAATTTCACAAGGAAGACGCCCTCGAGGTTGAAGGAGCACGTTGAATGCCGAGGTGGCAGTCTCGGTGCTGAGACAAGATTGATAAGGTACTGTCTTGGAGTATATTGATGACCGGAGTCGCGTGCTCTAGCGCAATTAAGACCGAAATTTCGCCTTAAATCTGAGCTAATTAGCGTTATGGAGCTCAATTGAGATAATAATTTCACCTTGAAGTATATTTAAGACTGAAGTTGCATCTTACAGGTCATTGAAAAAAAAGGTGAAGCTACATCTTGAACATTTGAAACTGCGTGTCTTGGAGGCCGAGGCTGACGAGGCAGCCAAGGAAGTAGAGCACAAGGTCCTCAAGCGCTGGGAGACCGCCTTTGTCTTAGAGAGCCGAGTGCCTGCCTTGGCTGGCTCGTCTGGCCTTTGATGGCTCGAGTCGGTGGGGCTGCTGTGAGTCGTGGCTCTCTCACCACCACTCCTGCTGGTGGTGGTGGAGGCGGAAGTGGGTGAGTTGAGGTGAGGTCATTGGACGTTTAAGAGGGTGAAGGTGGGAGTAAGGAGGAGGGTGTTTGTGTCGATGATGATGTTGGAGGGAAGGTCAAGAGGGTGAGGTGTCGTGTCTGTAGTAGAAGGAAGGAAGAAGAGGGATGGGAGGGTGTGTATGTGTAGTGTAGTGGACGCCCAAGCAGGTTTAGGTGAGAAAGATGTGTGTGTGTGTGTGTCTGCCTCATGTAGGTAGATGGTGGTGCAAGTGGTGGGGAAGCTGATGATGTTGTGACGGGATGAAGGAGGTAAAGTGAGAGAAGCTGGCGAGATACTTGCATGTTTAGGCAAATTGGAGGTGGCAGCAAATGGTATTGGTGTGGGGTTGTTGGTGAAGTCAGTAGACCTTCCAGTAAATCTAGGTGAAATATTTGTTGTGTGTGAGATCAGTCCATTGTCAAGTGAGTGTAGAGGGAGTTGAGATATAGGTAGTGGGGAAAGTTTAAGGGTGAGAAGGGATAGAGATGGAAGGCTATTGGATCTTTTAAGTTTATATTGACTAGAAGGGTGTGGGTGTGGGTGTGTGGGTGGGAAGGGGCGTCTAGTCTAAGGGCCCTCTTGTGAGTGTAGGATGAGAGCAAGAGGAGTAGGAGGGTGGTGTAAATTAGGGTCGTAGTCTCGTTTGAGAGCATTCATGTGGTTTGAGGCAACAGTCAAGTGTGAGGTGTTGCTTGTTGGTGCAGGTGTATTAGAGTAATTAAGGTGTACAGTTGTTGATGCGTCAAAGGATGATTGGTGGTAGTTAAAGTTGATGTTGTAGTCAGTGTTCGTTCAAGATTGACGAATGTTGTGGGCAAACAAAAATTATCTTAGTTTATCATGTGACAGAAAGTGAATTTTGTCGCGTTTGGACTATAGCTTCATGTTACCATCTCACTATTCCTTGCTTTCCTGTTCCGTCCTATCTCTCCCTTCCTTTCCTGTCCCGTCCTATCTCTCCCTTCCTTTCCTGTCCCGTCCTATCTCTCCCTTCCTTTCCTGTCCCGTCCCGTCCTGTCTCTCCCTTCCTTTCCATAATACTTTAGGGGGGGGGGGGGATGAATTTATAAACGCACTTGAAATATTTCCTCTCAAATTCACTATCTTTCTCTTCCATCTTTCTCCTCTGTCTTTTTTCCTCTCTTCCTCTCTCCTCCCATTCGCCCTCACTCTCTCCTCTCATTCTCCCTCACTCCCTTATTCACTACTCCTACTCCATTCAAGGTAAAGCTACTCAGGATTACTTCACTTGCTGGGTTTACGTGCTGCAAATTCCAATCACCTGAGTGACCAGATGATCGTGTAGGCAGCCTGGTGGAGGGGGACCTACCCGAAGGAGGGCTGACGGGGGTTAAAAGGTTGAAATACGTCCCCTAAAGCCAACTCCAGGTACTGAGAGACAGGTAGACCAAGTCCCTGAAGGTAAACGCACTAGTTAAGGCTTTACCTGACTAGTGAAGGGGAAGAGGGGTGGACAAGTTATGACAGGGGGTGGGGGTGAGAGAAGGGGGAAAGGGGGGGAGAGTTAAGATAGCTCCCCCCCCCCCCCACGAACCCAACTCAGGTAAATACACTAGTTAAGGCCTTACCTGGCTAGTGGAGGAGGAGGAGAGGGAAGGAGGGCTAGTGGAGGGGGAGGAGAGGGAAGGAGAGGAGGAAATTTCAGCAGACACGACCCCAGAAATTAACTTAAGGTAACGACGCTAAGGTAGGTACAGTGAAGCCTCTGTTTACCGGACTATATGGAGCAGAAATTCCGTTATATCGAGGGTCCGTTAAATGTGGAATCCCCCAAAATAACGGAATATAATGAGATAAAAGTCCGTTATATGGAGGTTTTACTGTACAGTCCGAGGTACAGGATGTCTGAGAGCGAGGAACTGACTGGACCTTCCCTAACAGAACAATAGATCCTTTTGTGTTATTTGAAGGTTCTAGCGAGTGGTCGTATCATCATCATCATCATCATCATCATCATCACCATCATCACCACCACCATCATCATCACCATCATCATCATCATTAAGCTGGATCACCGCTTCTGAACATGGTTAGCCAAACGTCCTGACCTCTTTTATAAGTATCGTGTAAAATATCATCACTTGTAAATGACGTCAAGTATGAATCTCAGGAGTTACATGATGTTATAGTGTGTGTGTGTGTGTGTGTGTGTGTGTTTTTGGAGACATCCCATTTTCTTTAAATATTTTTAGACGGAATAATGGTAAATATTATTCTGTTTAAGATTGAAAAGTAGATGGAATTGAATCGGTTATCTCTCTCTCTCTCTCTCTCTCTCTCTCTCTCTCTCTCTCTCTCTCTCTCTCTCTCTCTCTCTCTCTCTCTCCTCCCTTTATAGAAATTCAATAATTGTTTTTTCCTTTAAACATACACAGGTGTACCAGCCGCCTTGCCTCAGGGTGATCCCTGTCTGGTATTATAACTGTAGAATCACTTTCTTAAATGTTTTCATGTGATTTTTATCCCAACTCACCCACCCATCCTCCCACTCACTCACTCACTCAATAGTTTTTTCTTCTTCCATAGTCTCACAACCTTCTCGCAACACCGCTCCTGCCTCCCAAAACAAACAAATAAATAAGTACAGAACCCAAACAGTATTTACCTCTCTCTCTCTCTCACTGAAGAGCCTTTATACCAATTACTGTAGTTCTTTCATCATTTCTTTCTTCCTTCCTTCCTGTATTTCAACTCTCATGGTAATCTCTGGATGGATAATAGTTTTGTATACTTTTTTTATACCTTGGGGCAGATAGGTTAAAATACACATATCCAGTGAAAATAATCAGAACCTTCTTTACAGGTACGGGTGTAGGTAGTGGTGCGGGTGTAGGTAGAGGTAGGGGTGTAGGTAGAGGTACGGGTAGTGGTGCGGGTGTAGGTTGTGGTACGGGTGTAGGTAGAGTTACGGGTGTAGGTATAGGTACGGGTGTAGGTAGTGGTGCGGGTGTAGGTAGAGGTAGGGTTGTAGGTAGAGGTACGGGTAGAGGTAGGGGTGTAGGTTGTGGTACGGGTGTAGGTAGAGGTACGGGTGTAGGTATAGGTACGGGTGTAGGTAGAGGTACGGGTGTAGGTAGTGGTGCGGGTGTAGGTTGTGGTACGGGTGTAGGTAGAGGTACGGGTGTAGGTAGAGGTACAGTGTATTTCATATAGGTAGATGAAATCGTAAGTGGTGTCTTAACCGTGACACGAATACAAATCTAACCTAACCTAAACCTAACCTAACCTAAACCTAACCACTACCTAAAGAACCCTGACTTAAACTAACTCAACACCAGCGCAACCTGATATAATTAGAGATGCAATTAAATTTGACACACACACACACACACACACACACACACACACACACGCTTGATGATACTAAAAAAATACATTCAATACGGTGGAAATAAACCTAACGTAGAAGAGTCAAATACGTAATGTGTAAATAATCTCTCGTACTGAACGCTGTCTTTGTGTCTGTGTTTATGTCTGTGTTTATGTTTTTGTCTTTGTTTGTGTTTGCTCTCTCATATGAGTGCATAAGAGCGTGTGAATATTTGATGGCGGACTCACTCGCTTTTCATTGCACTGTCCGCCAGCCAAGAGCTCTAAGGAATTTTGATGTACATTTGTATATTACATTCCCAAGGTAAGTTTAAGAGCTTATACCTGTACAGTGTAGAAATGTAATGTGTGTGTTGTGTATTATACATGGGTGTGGCATAGCAGTCATTTTACATGGAATTATTATTTATATTTCGCAACACACTCACTCACTCACTCACTCACTCACTCACTCACATATTAAAATACTCTGGGTGAAGGAGTGAGATGAGTAGCTTGTTAGTGTAAAATCAACTCGTTCCAGCATCCAGAGTATTAAGTGTAGGTCAATATATCACTAATTAGTCTCTGTATTAACATGATTTATGATGTATGTTTATTAGGCTTCCTTGGTCATGGTCGGGTCATGTGTGGATCTGTGAACATAATCTCTCGTGGGAATTTTATTATTAATTCTCTTTTTCTTTCTTTTTTCTCTGGCCTTCTCTTTTTACTCTTCTTTTCTCTCTCAGTAGCCAACATGTATGGAGGTCCAGGGTGTGATGGGATGGCAAGACGAGAAACACCTCCATCTACACACACACAGAGAGAGAGAGAGAGAGAGAGAGAGAGAGAATGATACTCCGGGTTATCTTCTACAGACGAGGGCGAGTGTCCTAACTGGTGGAGGAAGAGAGAGGGAGTCCCAACCATTACCCACGTTTAATGTTTTCCCTGACACGCGTTTCCCAGGCTCAAGGGGTGTGTTGGGGAGGTGGGGGTTAGGGGAGGAGGGGGGGGGCTTGTGGATGAGGAGAATAGAGGAGGATAGTTGTGGGGAAGGGATGTAGAGGTGGTGTTGGTGGGGAGTGGTGGTGTTGTTGGGGAATGGTGGTGGTGATAATGGTAGGGTGAAGGTGTTGATGGGTATAATGATGATGGTGGTAGTAGTGGTGGTGATGGGGTAACAACACAGTGATGGTAATGGTTATAGTGAAGCAGAAAGAACCTTTCAACTATAGGGGGCGCTGGTCTTAAAGATGGGCCGACGGGGGGAGAGGTGATGGTGGGGAGGGGAGGGTAGGAGAGGGGGTGTATGGTAAAGTAAATAGCACTACTGGAAGGAGATTACGGTAGTGATGTTGGGGAGAATATAGCTACTCCAAGAAGCATGACCGAGGAAGGGAAGGGGTCGGGAGGGAAGGGGACGGGAGGGAAGGGAATGGAATGGAAGGGAAGGGAAGGGAAGGGAAGGGAAGGATCCCCATGGAATCTTACTCAGGTAAAGTGCAGGTAAGTGGAAGGCTAGAACAGAGGGATGGACGAAGCTTTGGTGGGGGGAAGGGGCGGGGTGAGGTAGTGGTGACGGTAGAGGGGAGGAGAAACAGGTGATGGAGGGGAGTTAATGCATATGAGTGTGAGGGGAGGTAATGGAATGGGAGGTTAACAGGTAGTAAATATAAAACAGTGTGACTGATGAAGGGGGAGAAAAAGAAAAGTCTCGGTGACCTTATTTTAACAGGTAGACGTAACTTAACTCCAGGTGGGCCGGCCGCGACACACACCTGAGGCAGAAGAAATATACTGGTGACATGTATACCCGAATGGTAGTACCGGTAGGTTAGGTTAGGTTAGGTTTAATAATAGCCTAAACGATCCTCTTGTCAACCACTGATATAACAAGTATGGAAGACAAGTTCACTAAGAGGAAGTAAACTAATTTCTCTGTGGTTATAATTGGGTTTCTGGGCTGAACGTAGCAACAGGCGGGTTGATCAAGTCATCACCCCGCCCGGCAGTTCGGTCACAGACTTGGGGAGGGGGGGGGGGGAGGTGAGGGGAAGATGGGGATAAGAAGAGGAGAGGTGGAGACGAGGAGGGAAGGAGGTGAAAGATGAATTCCTTGTTTGAGTAGTTTTGAAGATTTTGTCCTTTATTTTCGTATCTCATTTCTTTTCTTCTTTATTGGTTTGATTTTGAAGTTTCGTTGTGATTTTTGTTTTCTCCACTGTCACCTTGTGGTCGCTGAAGGTTCACTACCGCTCCCTGCTGGTGTGTGGCTGAAGATGTGGTTATGAAATCTGGTCTTACCCGGGACGACACACAGAACTTGATCTTTCTCGGGACGTGACACGAAATCTATCTATGCAGTTTCATAACCATCTCGGCTTTTAAGAGGTACATGCCATTCCTCCGCCAGGATTATCACTCGTTGCATTATCATCCTTATTAACACGAGTTCTTATGGGCGATCATCCACGGACTTAAGCGAAGGGTGTCCCAGGCGGTGGTTTTGATCACTGGGATAAAGAAGCGTCAGGGTCGTTCTCGCCTGCCCCCGACCTTCCCGAGGGCCTGTGTTGTCTTCTTATCGGTCATGCGCTCACTACCTGTTTATTCTGCGCCAGACTGTTTGTAAACACTCTCACGCCTCCCTGGGGGCACGAGGGAACCCATGTTGAGAGAAGAACAGTTCTCATCGTCAAGTGGCCAGGGAACAGTGTTCAAGTCAGGGGAGAAGGTTATACTGTACCTGTAGTGATGTTCTCAAGCTGGTAATTGAACACTTATAGTCGCACTGGATGTTCGTAGACTGGTAATTGAACTGAATTGCCAGAAGGGAGGATGAGCCCCAGCAGGCAGGAGGTGTAGGTCAGTAGTGGCTGTGCTGGCGGGCCCTGATGGCAGCATTAAGGATGCAGGGGGGGAATCCCTAGACCTGGTCCGGTGTACTAACAGTGAGTGCAAGCAGAAGCAGGATGTGTTGGGGGAAGACTTTAAGTGGCAGGTTATTATCGGGGGGGGGGGGGGGGTGTCTTGCTTAGCCTGTGAGTTTTCATAGAATATAATAAAAATTATCGCCTGTACAAACAATCAATAGCGTCTGGCGTTCTCCTCCACTAAGCGTTTATATACGTTACGCCACACTGATAATCGCCCGCCTCATGCCAACCGTTGGCGCTCTTTTATGGTGCAGGCATAAGTCAGTCACTAAACAAAGCGTAGGTCTGACTGACAGTACAAACGGTGTGTGCAGACAGTGCAGGATGTGTTACCTAGGGAAGGTCTGACCTAGCAGCCTGCTGTGGACGTCTTGTCAGGTCTGTTCCCTGATGCGTAGCTTGTTAAGGTATTCATTTAAATATAAAGTAGATCTGAACCGGAGGGCAGACGGTGGGTACAAGAAGTAGGATATCGCAGTGCATTTCAGGTAGAAGTTAGAATGTGGTAAGAGGAGTGGAAGTGGTGTGGTGGTTGGGGGGGGGGGGGAGACGTCTTGCCTGGTTGGTTCCATGAGCTTCCTAAGTGACTACACCAAAGACATCAATGTTTACACGTACCCTTAATGCTTGAATACCTTATGGCTCCTCCTCTCCTCTTACCTGCTGCTGGCTGTGGCTGAAAAATTCTCGAGTTTTCCTCCTCAGATCTTTACCTGTCAAGTGAGGGAAGTTACCTGTGAAGTGAAGAAATGGAAGGGAATGGTAGTACGACCAGAGAGGGAAGGGGCAGCCAAACTCCTCATGTAGAAGCATAACTCCCTCCTCCTCAGAATGAAGACGGTAGTGAGTGAGAGAAGGCGAGTGAAGGGAGAGAGTGGAGGAAATGAGGGAGGGAGGGAAAGTCCATCCAGTAGTATGAGTGAGTGATAGAGAGGGAGAGAAGCCCGTCCAACAGCATTAATAAGTGAGAGAGCGAGGGAGGGAGGAAAGAAAGGTCCGTCTAGTAGCATGAGGGAAGGAGTGAGTGGTGGAGGGAGCGAGTGAATGGGTGAGGGAAGGGGTGAGTGGTGGAGCGAGCGAGTGGGTGAGGGAAGGGGTGAGTGGGGGATGGGAGCGAGTGAATGGGTGAGGGAAGGGGTGAGTGGTGGAGCGAACGAGTGGGTGAGGGAAGGGGTGAGTGGGGGAGGGAGCGAGTGAGTGGGTAAGGGAGGGATGGTGAGGTGGAGGGAGACCGTCTAGCAGCAACAGTGGTGATGGTAATATCAAGGTCTAGTTGGTCGTCATGTTTCACGCTTGAACATTTAGTGGCGTGTGATGTGACGTCCATCTGAGGGGGGGGGGGGGGATGAAGTCGTCACAGGAGGGCCTCGTGTGCCGGCTATCTAACAACCATTTAAGGAAACTGTGTGCCCTTCCTTCTTTCTTTCTTTCCCTCCCTCCCTCCCTCCCTCCCTCCTTCCTTCCTTCCTTCCTTCCTTCCTTCCTTCCCCTCTCTCGGGATAGCATCAGCAGCATCGTACTCTCGTCACCAGAAGCAACGCCAGCTGGCCATGTGTGGGTGTTTTGAGGTGAATGACTGTCAGTATACCATTGTTTATTGCTTCTCTCTCTGGCTTTCCCCCTTTTTTCCCCCCCCTCTTTTCCCTTCCCGATTGCCTTTTCCTTCCTTTTATTCCCCCTTTCCTTTATCCCTCTTTCTTTTCCCTCTCTGACTTCCCCTCTTTATTATCTTTTCCCTCCTCTTTCATTCTTCTTTGCTTTCTCCCTCTTTTTTTTTCCTTTTCATATTACCTCTCTCCTCTTTCTCCTTCCCTACCACCTCTTCTTTCTTCCCCCTCCTTTCCTTTTCTATTTCCTTTTGTCTCTCCTTTATCTTTCTTATATTTTAACCTTCATTTTACCCTTTCCTACCTTTTTCTCCTTCTTTTGCCTTCTCCCTCTTTCCTTTCTCCTCTTCTTTCCCTTATTTTCCCCATCTTTACTCTTTTTCCTCCCTTCTACCTTTTCTCTCTTTCCTTCCCCTCTCCTCCCTTCCTTAATCTCTTTACTTCTCCTCTCCTAACCTCTTCCTTTTGTTTCTCCTATCGTCGCTTTCCCCTTCCACTTCCCACATTTTCCCCTCTTCTCCTCCCCTTGTACAACTCTTCCTACTACTCCCCCCCCCCCGCTTCTTCTTCCTCTTCTTTTATCTTTCCTTTTTCCTCTTCGTATTTCTCTTCTTCCTCCTCTCGACGCCTCTTCTTCGTCTTCCTTCTTTCTTCTCCTTCTACTTCTTCCTCCTCCTCCTCCTCCTCCTCGCCCCAACAAGCTACATACCGTCACCATGACAGCATAGTCCCCTTCCCTCCCTCCCTCTCTCTTCCCCCTCCTCCCCCTCTCTCTCTTCCCCCTCCTCCCCCCTCTCTTCCCCTCCTCCCCATCCTCTCTTCCCAGTCTTGTCAATATGTGTTAAACTGACTGTCAACAAGAAGAGAGGGAGGAAGTGGAAGGAAGGGAGGAAAGAGGGAGGGAGTGGGGGGAGGATATAAGAAGGAGGAAGGGAGAGAGAGAGAGAGAGAGAGAGAGGGGACAAGTTCTGAGAGAGGTTGAAGGGAGTGAGGGAGGGAGGGAGGGAGAGAAGGGAGGGAGGGAGGTAGGGAGGTAGGTCTCTGTAGTTCTCAATAATTGTCAAAGTTCACCTGCTATTGTGTCGGGTTATTACGGCGGAAGTGGCGAGTCTTAATTACAGGTAGCACGTAGAAGGTGAGAGAGAGAGAGAGAGAGAGAGGGGAGAGAGAGAGAGAGAGAGAGAGAGAGAGAGCAAACTCACATGCAGATAGTGTAGGAAGTGAGAGAGAGAGAGAGAGAGAATGAATAGGCGTTTGTTTAGCGTTGATTAGCATATTGAATTCGATTACATGCCAGCAAAGGAGCGAGTATGTGTGCCTCTCTTGCTGTTGCGGGTTAGGTTAGGTTAGGTTAGGTGTTGTAGCATTACGAAGCCAAATACGAATATATAAATGAGATATATTAGATAAATGAGGTGAATGTGAAGGAATAGAGATGAATGATTGTGAATAAAATGATCGGTTGGGTAATAAAGCTGGATATGTAAAATAGTGTATATGGTTGATGAATGGTGAATATATTGGTGAAATAAATGTATTGGTTAAAGTGATGCATTTTTATAGGTTTGTGTGTTTATTTAACTACCAGAAGTGAAATAGTAATAATAATAACGAAAATGATGATAAACATACTTATAATAATGATGATGATGGTAATAATAATAATAATAATAATAATAATAATAATAATAATAATAAATAATAATAATAATAATACCCAGAGTGTTATACGATGCACACAAAGCTATGAATAAAAAGCTTTTGCTGTAAATATTGGTAGAATGTGAAAAGCTAAAGCTGAAAGTAACAGATAATTTATAAATGCAACCCAAATTGTTGACAAGTTTGACCTCATTAAAAGGTGATGTAAGATCATTAGAGCGTAACATAGGTGAACCATTTCAGGAATTTGATGCTCTTTACGTGCGTGTGACTGAGGTGTTGGGCGGCGTGTGGGAGTGTGTGTGGGAGGGAGGGAGTGTGTGTGGGAAGGAGGGAGGGAGTGTGTGTGGGAGGGAGGGAGGGAGGGAGGGAGGGAGTGTGTGTGTGTGGGAGGGAGTGTGTGTGGGAGGGAGTGTGTGTGGGAGGGAGGGAGGGAGTGTGTGTGGGAAGGAGGGAGTGTGTGTGGGAGGGAGGGAGGGAGGGAGTGTGTGTGGGAGGGAGGGAGGGAGTGTGTGTGGGAGGGAGGGAGGGAGGGAGTGTGGGAGGGAGGGAGGGACTGTGTGTGGGAGGGAGGGAGTGTGTGTGGGAAGGAGGGAGTGAGGGAGTGTGTGTGGGAGGAAGGGAGGGAGGGAGTGTGTGTGGGAGGGAGGGAGGGAGTGTGTGTGGGAGGGAGGGAGGGAGGGAGTGTGTGTGGGAGGGAGGGAGGGAGGGAGGGAGTGTGTGTGGGAGGGAGGGAGTGTGGGAAGGAGGGAGTGAGGGAGTGTGTGTGGGAGGAAGGGAGGGAGGGAGTGTGTGTGGGAGGGAGGGAGGGAGTGTATGTGGGAGGGAGGGAGGGAGTGTGTGTGGGAGGGAGGGAGGGAGGGAGTGTGTGTGGGAAGGAGGGAGTGAGGGAGTGTGTGTGGGAGGAAGGGAGGGAGGGAGTGTGTGTGGGAGGGAGGGAGGGAGGGAGTGTGTGTGGGAGGGAGGGAGGGAGTGTGTGTGGGAGGGAGGGAGGGAGTGTGTGTGGGAGGGAGGGAGGGAGTGTGTGTGGGAGGGAGGGAGGGAGTGTGTGTGGGAGGGAGGGAGGGAGGGAGGGAGTGTGTGTGGGAGGGAGGGAGGGAGTGTGTGTGGGAGGGAGGGAGGGAGTGTGTGTGGGAGGGAGGGAGGGAGTGTGTGTGGGAGGAAGGGATGGAGTGTGTGTGGGAGGAAGGGAGGGAGGGAGTGTGTGTGGGAGGGAGGGAGGGAGTGTGTGTGGGAAGGAGGGAGTGAGGGAGTGTGTGTGGGAGGAAGGGAGGGAGGGAGTGTGTGTGGGAGGAAGGGAGGGAGTGAGTGTGTGTGGGAGGGAGGGAGGGAGTGTGTGTGGGAGGGAGGGAAAGGAGAGTGAATATTGGAGAGAGAGAGAGAGAGAGAGAGAGAGAGAGAGAGAGATCCGTACAGGAAGTGTGGCATTACTCTTATGCCTTATGACTTACCTGTGCTACGTGACACTGCTATGGTGAAGGGGGGGCTGTGTCTAGATGGTGTATGGTGTGTCTAGATGGTGTATGGTGTGTCTAGATGGTGTATGGTGTGTCTAGATGGCGTATGGTGTGTCTAGATGGTGTATTGTGTGTCTAGATGGCGTATGGTGTGTCTAGATGGTGTATGGTGTGTCTAGATGGTGTATGGTGTGTCTAGATGGCGTATGGTGTGTCTAGATGGCGTATGGTGTGTCTAGATGGTGTATGGTGTGTCTAGATGGCGTATGGTGTTTCTAGATGGTGTATGGTGTGTCTAGATGGTGTATGGTTGTCATATCACCTGTCACGAATTAGGTTAGCTAAGTTAGATTCGGTGGTTAGGTTAAGTTAGGTTCGGCTGTTAGTTGAATTAGGTTAGGCTGCCAGGTTAGGCTAGGCTGTCAGGTCAGGTTAGGTTAGGATGTCAGGTTAGGTTAAATTAGGTTAGGTTTGGTTAGAGCTTCAGAACCACTCTCAGGTGAAACGTAAAAAGCAGGCAGTGACGAAATATATCTTGATTAATTAAGTACCTGTAAATCAATATACCTTGTTGACTCTCATGTAAGATCGATCGATGGTCTCTAAAACCTGTATGGTCAATAAATGTAAATTATTAAGAAACTGTATTAATGTAACTCTGGTGGGCAATTAAACACCCTAATGCTACTTGGGGTATGGTTAGGTTAGGTTAGGGTTAATGTGGTTTAGTCTTTATGTGAAATCAGCTCGGGTTGTTTATTCTACATGTAAAATAAGCTGGGGTGTCTCATCTTCAGGTGATAGTAATTTAGTAGCTACATAATCACCTTGGTTGGTCATTTCGTTAAACAGTAAATTCGGTCAGTGAGAGAGTCCTTGTATTCGTTCAGTATATTAAGTTATCATCTAGGCTTTAGCTTTCCTAATGTTGTGGCATGTGGCGAGCAAAATAGGATTAATTGTTTGATACCGGTCGTCACCTGGTTGGGTTATGGGAGGCTAGAGGTGCCCCGAACTCCTCACCAGGTAAACTCCAGGTAACCTCCTCCCAGGTAAACTCCAGGTAACCCCCCAGGTAAACTCAGTGATCATCAAAGGTAAAAATATTCTAGTTATATGACGCATGCATAGAGAACTACCTCCGGGATCCAACTGCAGGAGGAACTCAGGTACGGTGATTAAAGGTGAAGCCCAGTGCATTAACTCCCGGAACTGACGCCACATAATCCCCAGTGACCAATAAAGGCAGAAAGCTGTAAATAAATAGCATTAGACGTAGATATAACCCCCCCCCCCTCCGGTAAACACTCCAGGTAGATTATCAGGTGAGGTGGCTGGTGTGTTGTGTGGCTTCCAAGGAGGGCCGCACCACCACCACTGTATACAGGCGCTGGCGCTAGAGGTAAGCACTGACTGGCACTGACCTTTAAGAATCACTCTGACATTTGCTGAAGAGCGAGGCAGTGTTGGTTAGCAGGTGTGTTGGAGAGCGAGGCCGTGTCGGTCAGCAGCTGTGGTGGAGAACGAGGTAGTGTCGGTCAGCAGCTGTGGTGGAGAACGAGGTAGTGTCGGTCAGCAGCTGTGGTGGAGAACGCGGCAGCGTCGGTCAGCAGCTGTGGTGGAGAACGAGGCAGCGTCGGTCAGCAGCTGTGGTGGAGAACGAGGCAGCGTCGGTCAACAGCTGTGGTGGAGAACGAGGCAGCGTCGGTCAGCAGCTGTGGTGGAGAACGAGGCAGCGTTGGTCAGCAGCTGTGGTGGAGAACAGTGACGAGGTGATCTTGGGCCCCTAGCAGTAGGGGGGAGAAGAGAAAGATAGCATGTTTCACTTAGTGGACACGAGCTCTGAGTGATAGTGTGGAGTGTTGATGGTAGGTGTGTGTGTTGAGGGAACAGTGGGGTGATAGTGTGGGGGGTGGAGCTCTTGGAGTGTTTATGCTGGTCTTGAACTGGGTATGAGTTTGTTGGTGGTGGAGAGGAAGAGAGAGAGAGAGAGAGAGAGTGTGTGTGTGTGTGCACGAGTGGTGAGTAGAAGTGTGTGTGTGGTGATGATAATGGTGAAGGTGGTGAGGATGGATCAATGAACACCACTCTTAACACTGCCACATTACTCAGGTAGTTAACCCTGATTCTCTTGATTATATTACGATACAAACAAAATTTGAACCAATATTGGACCTTATTTAGGGATGCCTTTAGAGCTGTTTTAATTTTTTACTATCTATGAGTTCAGATAGTACTATACCATCATACAATACCTGTTTAATGCACTGACTAGGAGTTTGTTTACCTTGTATTGATGACTGTACCTGTAGTGTTGTTTCTGAATAAAAGCTACAGTTTGGAGAAGAATGTCAGATTGCAGCAGCTTAATTAAACAGCTTGACTGATGGTATCGAGAAGTGGTGTATACGCTTGTGAGGATGGATTAACCTAAGCTGCAATAATTGTCTTTATTTGTCTTAACGTGCCGTATAGGCCTATGGTTAAAGGCTTCTGCTCTCGAGGTCCCATTAAACGGTGTCCACTATGGGTCTAAACAGTTATTTATGGTAAACTAATATATCAAGGAAGTTTAGGGGGTAACATCTTGAGCTGTATGGCGGGAAGATTCTTGTTTTATTGTGTGTCTTCTACCCTGATGGTGCCGTCATGTGGGGGGGGGGGGGGGTGTCGTATGTCAAGTGTAGTCTCGTGTCAAGTGGCGTTTCGTGTCGTGTACCGTATCATGTGTTGTATCATGGAAGGTGTCATGTGTTAAGTGTCATATCTTTATACCACCTCGAGGCCACATGACAATAGAAGTTCAGGAAGCGTCTCTACCTTTACCTTGCTATATAATCTTACACCCAGTTTAAATTATACAGTGTATCAAAATAGAATCCTAAATCTGCTTTTCAGGTGCCATTTGGAGAGAGAGGTTCAGTCCTCAAAAGGCTCGGCGAAGCGTAAATCTTATGTTATTGTACAATTTTCTCTTTGTAAAGTTTCTGGCCAAATAAACAGTTTCAGTGACAACTAGTGTGTGTGTGTGTGTGTGTGTGTGTGTGTGTGTGTGTGTGTGTGGAGCTTCACCGTGCACGATATGGGGAAATATGTAAATAATAGGAACTCTCAGCTCCCACACTATCTTGCCCTACCTCGCCCCACCCCGCCCCACCCCACCCCGCCTCTCCCCACCCGCCCCACCCCACGTGCTGCTTCTCTCCTCCTACTCGATGCACTAAAATAAACAGTAATATGGACCAAGATTGAAAGTTGGGGTAATTAATGCAGGAAGTTCGTCAGACTTATCCCATCCCCTCACGTCTCGCCCACAAGACGCCCTTTATAGACCCCTCAGAGGATTTCTCCCCTAGTGGTGTGTGTGTGTGTGTGTTGGAAACCTAAGGGGAGGGGATGTATAGATGTATCCTCCCTCTCTCTCTCTCCTTCAGACATGTATGGAAGCAATCCAAAACACACTCCCCTGCTCCGTCGCTAGTTCCCTCCCTCCTTCAGAACGTCTTGGACCCCTCCCCTCCCTCCTTCAGATGTGGAGCGCCTGCGGCCAATTGCCTCCAGGGTGTGTTTAATATAGCATGCTGCCCGCCACTGTTCTAACTTGGCGGGGAAGAGATGGACGGGCAGGGGGAGGTGAGGACGTTGACGGAGCTGGGGAGAGGTAGACGGGACTGAGGAGAAGTGGACGGGACTGGGGGAGGTGGACGGGTCTGGGGGAGGTGGACGGGCAGGGGGAGGTGAGGACGTTGACGGAGCTGGGGAGAGGTAGACGGGACTGAGGAGAAGTGGACGGGACTGGGGAGAGGTGGACGGGACTGGGGAGAAGTGGACGAGGTTTTGGGGAGGGAGGAGAGGAGAGCGAAGAGAGGGTTAGGAAGTTTAGTTTGCGATGAGAGGAACAACTTGGAAGCCAACTATCTTCCTTTCTTCTCTATCACCACCTGTTCCCCTCTTACCCTTTGAATTCTTCCTTCCTTCCTTCCCTTTCCTCCTTTCCTTTATTCTTCCTCTCTTCCCTTCTTTCTCTCTTTCCTTCCTCCTCTCTTTCCTTCCTCCTCTCTTCCCATCTTCCTCAGAGTTCTTCATCGCCCTCCCCCCCCATATATCCTCCTCTTCACATCCCCTCTCCTTCATTTTCTCTTCTGCCCATCATCCCTTTCTCCCCATCCTTCCCTCTTCTTCCTCTTCGAATTGTTTGTTTATTATCCATGTTCCTTATCTATTCTTGTTCCTTTTGTTTCGTCTTCCTCCTCCAGTGTTTGTTGTTCTTGTTTAGTTGTGTGTGGAGTCACATATCTGCCGTCGTATGAGTGTCTGTCTGTTTGTCTGATGTGATTGACCTTTTGAGAGTGGAGGGGGGGGGGGTTTGTTTATGTATGCATGTAAGTTGTTTTGTGTGTGTCTTAAGGTTGACCTTTCAAGTGTGTGTGTGTGTGTGTGTGTGTGTGTGTGTGTGATGGAGCGGGCATGTAGTGTATACAAACAAGAGATAAAAATAATCTAAATATTTACTTAAATTTTGGAGTGAAAATTTATACTCCAACGCAGAAGGAAACGTAGACTTGGTAATAATAATAATAATAATAATTCATAAGTGATAATATAATGATAACGATAATAAACGTAAGGATAATACAGATGAGAATAATATTTTTACTTTTATTCTTATTATTTATTTTTTATTTTTTTTTTTGGGGGGGGGGGGGGGTGGGCGAGGGCAAGAATATATCACTGTACAGTATATATTAATTTAGGCGGCAAGAACTTTTTTACTTTAGGTTAGGTTGAGTTAAATGGGTATAAACACTAAAGACTTCTTGGAATATATTAATTGGTTGGTTGTGTTCTGTGAGAGATGAATGAACGTCCGTGATTGGCTGTAGTTGTGCATTTGATGACCTGTGAGTGGCTCTAGCGGTGCAGTTATTGGTATGTGATTGGCTCTAGTGGTACAGTTAAGGGTCATGATTGGCTCTAGCGGTGCAGTTAATGGTATGCGATTGGCTCTAGCGGTGGTGCAGTTAATGGTATGTGATTGGCTCTAGCGGTACAGTTAATGGTCTGTGATTGGCCCAAGCGGTACACTTGATGGTCTGTGATTGGCTGTAGCGGCGCAGTTGATCGAAGCTCATTGATTGACAAGAATGAGATTTTTCCGAAAACTCGTGATAATACGTTGAGGTAAAAGAAGTAAAAGTTAACAATAATGCAAACTCCCTGGATGTGTGATGGACAGGTGGGCAGGCAGGTGTTGGCCGCCTTTAATTAACCAGGTATCTCCCCCTCCCACCCCTCCCCCATCTCCTCAAAAGAGTACAGGTCAACTTGTTATGTATACTGTATTGGAAAGATCTGTGCTGGTAGCGTGTTTCTAGTGCCCGAATTATTATTTGTATTATTATTATTATTACCATTATTACCATTATTATTATTATTAGTTTTGTTATTTTATTATTATTATTATTATTATTATTATTATTATTATCATCAGGAAGGAGAAACTTAGCGGTCGTTTCAAGAAAGTGGTGAATGCTTTTTGTTTGTTTTTAACTCTATCGTGTGTGGAAAGTTTTAATTACGTCGCGTTTTTTACCTTAGTAGCTGCGGCGGCACAGGTAAATATGGAACTCTAAACCTTTTGTGAAGTTAGACAACACGAGAATGAGATGAATATGGTTTTTACATGATGCAGGTTGAGAAGGAGGGGGAGAGAGAGGGGTTTGGGGTAGGGAAAGGGGAGAGAAGGAAGTGGGGGTGAGAGGGGGAAGGAGGGGTTGGGTGAAGAGGAGGAAGTGCGAGGTGACGGGGGGGGGGGGGAGGCAAGGGTAGTGGTGAGAGAGGGTTTTAGGTTGAAGGGGAGAAGGTCAGAGAGGGTGAGGGGTAGGAGGAGGATGGGGAAAAGGTGGGGGTGGGAGGGAAGGGGATAAGAGGGAGAGGGGTGGTTGGGGTATAAACTTTTACTCGTTGTTTTGAATCGGATTTTCTGCCAAGTTAAATGATATTTTTGACAAAATTATTTTTTTGGTAATGTTAAACGAGACTTGGAGTTGTGACTTGGGAGTTGAGATAATACTTGGGAGTCGAGTTATTGCTGGGAATGATAAATTAACTAGGCATTGTGTTTTGTGGGGAAAGTGAGAAGGTTACAGAGTTTGAATATTGGTCAGAATTATTTTTTTTACTAAGTTTAAAATGAATATCGATTTTTTAATGTATATTGTGACTTGGTTTTGGTATATTAAAATCAGTTAATAATAATAATAATAGGTGATGATAATATTTGTTTTAAATAGAAAATATTTGAATTAATATTTAAATGAACCAATTTATTAGTTTATTGAAAAAAAATGGAAGCTTGAAATTTAACGAAAGACACGAGTGTTTTAAACTACTCTATAATATTATAAATTAGCAAGAAAAAATATTTAACTGCATTAACCGACAAAAATACACGAATAATGCTAACAAAAATATATAAAAATACATAACAAATATAAAAAAATACAAAACTATTACGAAAAAATAGATAAGCCAAAAATACAAAACTTAAAAATGTATGGCTCGAAAACTACAAAAAATATGTAACAAAAATACATAAAAAACTACAACAAAAATACCTAACGCAAAAATACATAACAAATATATATACATCGCGAAAAATACATAATACAAAAATTACACACCGTAATACGAAAAAATACATAACACAAGAATGCAAAAATAAACACAAATTTCACCTAACGAAAAAATAACCAAAATTTATTAAAAAGTTGTAATAAATGAATAAAAAAAATAAATAATGCAAATATCTCTAAACATCACACACACACGCACACGCACACGCACACACACGCACACGCACATCAAAGAGTGAAAAATGCACTCAAGCCTGATATATCTCTACCAACCACTGAATATTTTTAATTTTTTTTTTTTTTTGAAAGACTTAAATTTTTTCATGGCGTCACTAAGCTGAGTTGAGGCTGTCCAAAACCCCGCCAATTTGAACTCGGGAAATTTGAACCCCGGTAATTTGAACCCCGGGGTATATTTTTTTTTCATATCTGGAGATGAAAACATTGACTTAGTAAACATTGACTTGCTGGCTGTGTTTGGCATTTTTGGGGAATCAAAGGTGGGCGGACGGGTGGTTATTTTGGAACTATTTTTGGCACAGATGGATTTTTATTTGAGTTATTTTATTTTTTTTCTATTTTGGTTATAAGATTTTTATTTTATATTTATTTTTTGGCACGGATGGATTTTTTTTTTTTAGGGGAGAAACAAATTCATTTTTTTTTTTATGATAATTGTAAAAAAGAAAATAAGGAATTTGAGTTTTATTTTGTCACTGATTGTTTGTGGATGATGATGGTGAGGATAATGATGGTAATGACTAATAGGTGATTATAATGATGGTGATGAAGAAGAGGTGATGATAATGATGGTGATGATGAAATGTTGGAGATGATGCTAGGTAGTAGATGGTAGCTTAATGGCTGCTATGGGTCGATCAGGATCTTTGGAGCAATAGTGATTAAGGGTCATGTTAGGACACCTTCCCCCTGGTCACAACAACTCACTAACGGTTACAGTGACTCCATTATGGGTTGTCAGGTCTGAAAATGGCTTCCAAACTGTTCTAAGATTTTCCGAAACTTTCAAGATATACTTTCCCTTGTTCTCAGCAAAGTTAGCAAAGTTTAAAAAAGAAAAGTGACCTATGAATCGACGAGAATCCAAACTTACGATTTATTTTATATTTTTATTTATTTTTAATCTTTTTCTCGTTGTATTTATCCTCTTGGGGAGTAGGTTAGGTTTGGCTATGGTCAAGTCCTGGCTCAGTTTATACGCCATTTTTAACTGAACTTTTATATCGTAAGTGAGAGAGGTTTTGTTTTTTTTTCTTCATCTTCCACTGAGAGAAAAAAAAAACGTAACATTTTTTTTAAACCGGAAGTCTCAAGTATTTTTTTTTTTTTTATTAAATTTTTTCTTAGTGGTTTCGACAAGAAGTTGTTTGGAGGTCTCGTCTTCCGCCTCCTAATGGCTTTATGCTCCGTGGTCCTTTTGACTAAGAAAACCGGGGATATGTACCGGAAGGCGGGGGGGGGGGGGGCAGGTATAATAAGCAGTGTATTCGCTCCGGTAACTTGTGTATTGGAGTCGTCGTAGAATGATGAAGGGAGTTTTTAGAAATAATTAAGAGGCGTATAGAACGTTATTGGAATGTTGAGGAGACGAAGAAGAAGGCGCTGTAGGAGGGGTAAGGTGGTGTGGGAGGGGGGGAGGAGGTACTGAATTCCGTGAGCCTTGAAGCATCTTGTTGTAACGATTTTTTGTTATTTATATTTTTTTTTTGTATTGGGGAGGTGAGTTGTGATGAGTTTTACCTTGTGTGTTATATAACGTAGATTCCGGAAGAGCCTCCTCCCTCCTCCCCCCCTCCCCCCCTCCGTGCACCTTGATCCCATTCCTCCTCCCAGTATATGGTTGAATTTTTTAAGTCATTCCTCCCCCCTCTCCTACCATTCCTCCCCCTCTCCTACCATTCCTCCCCCTCTCCTACCATTCCTCCCCCTCTCTCCTACCATTCCTCCCCCCTCTCCTACCATTCCTCCCCCTCTCCTACCATTCCTCCCCTCTCTTACCATTCCTCCCCCTCTCCTACCATTCCTCCCCCCCTCTCCTACCATCCCTCCCCCCTCTCGCCTTCAGAGCTAATCACAGGTATAAGAGTCCAGGTAAATGGTACGGCGGCTCTTGTATATGATTCACACCTGTGCTTGTATATCACTTGACGGAGTAAGTCTCCCTCGGACACAAACAATGAGGTGAACGTTAATGTAAAGACAACATGTGGGTGTTTGAGTTTGTCTGCCCGGCACCTCACACACACACACACACACACACACACACACACACACACACACACACACACACGGATGTATTCATAAATTGACACTGATAGATATATATTCGTAAATAAACAGCCGAACTGACAGGAAAATTTACAGACAGACAGAATAGGGTGAAGCAATATTGATACATGCGGTGATAGGAGATGAAGAGCCATGATAAAAGAGTGGAAGAGAGTAAAATGTATTATATGAGGAAAGGAGATGAGGAGAAAGGGAAAAATGAGAGGTTTTGAGGGGAGAGAAATGGACAGGTGAGAGGGAAGGAAATGGACAGGTGAGAGGGAAGGAAGTGGACAGGTGAGAGGGAAGGAAATGGACAGGTGAGAGGGAAGGAAATGGACAGGTGAGAGGGAAGGAAATGAACAGGTGAGAGGGAAGGATATGGACAGGTGAGAGGGAAGGAAAGGGACGGGTGTGACGGAAGGAAAGGGACGGGTGAGAGTTAGGGAGGGTGAGAACCAGTCTCTTCAATATGCCGTTCAAGAGAGAGTGAGAGACTAACAAAGGTGTGTGTCATACGCCGGCACCATTCCCGTCATTCCTGGCCGCATTCCCGTTCCCGGCACCAGAGGGGGAATTAGGAATGGGTTAGGGCCATGTATTTTGTAACTGGATCCCTTCCTGTTGTGTGTGTGTGTGTGTGTGTGTGTGTGTGTGTGTGTGTGTGTGTTTGTTTGTTTTGGTTGTTAGATGCTTGAGGGGTGAAGTAGAGAGCAGGAAGAGAAGGATGTTTTGGATGAGAGAGAGAGAGAGAGTTGATGAATGATAAAGAAAGGGAGGAAGTTTGGAAGAGAAGAGGAAGGGGAGAATGGAAGGGATGTGCTGAATAATGGAAAGAGAGAGACAGGGAGGGAGAGACGTAGTGGAGCGAGGAAGAGAAGGAGAGAGAGAGAGGGATAGAGTGAGGGAGAGAAAAGATGAACAGTATCAGGAGGGAGTTGAAAGTACCTGTAGTGATGTAGTTCAGAGAGGTTGTGGGGAGTGATGGGATGGGGTCGTGTTCATTATATCAGGGTGTGATAGTTTATGGGGGTTGGGGGAGGCCGCCAGTTAGGGTCGTATTCAAGACTCGGAAGTTACCTGGGATGGCACGAGGGTGGAGTTAATCCTTGTGGTCCTCCTCCTGCGTGTTCTTCTGCACCTCGATGAAATAGTGATGGGGTCTAACTTGTAGGTGGTGGCTTTCAGGTGGCGAATTTTGCAGTGGTGATTACAGCGTGTGGTGAGGTAGCTTTTAGGAGTCCATGATATACTTTAAGTCGGTCTTCCCTTCGTCAGTAGAGATTCCTAGTGAGGACCTAAGCTTCTGGTGGTCTTCTGCAGCTGAGAGTTATGTTCTTGATAATAATGTATACAACCTCGACTGTTTATGCTTAGTAACTCGATTCATGGATGCAGTAACACTAATCATGTATTCAGAACGAAAGAAACAGTACAGCTATGATTTCAAGTACAGCTACAGGTACTATGGCTGTTGCCCCACGTGTTAGAGAGTTAAAGTGATGGTTCTTGAGATTCGTCAAAACTCGAGGAGAAAAAATATATAAGAAATTAATAAGTGGAGAGGTGATAGACAGGAAGATTCATCGTCAAAGAGCGTTCAATCGACTGTGGTGCGGTCGGCCATTTTATGTAGTTGTTGCTGGTAGTGGTGGTGTTGGTCACGCGCAGACACTCTCCGCTGTATGATGGTTCCCGGCCAATATATCGTGGGCGTCATCGGTGGCGTAGCGCGATTCAGCTCAAATGACTCGATAGTTTTTCACATTTCTTCTATGCTATACTGTATTTTTCGTGCTTGACTATCATGTTACAAGGTTGGGTGTCAGTTTACACAGCATGGAAATACAAAATTCGTAGAGTACAGGAAATTTTGCCTTTTTTTTTTATGGTGAAACAAATTTTTTAGAGGTATAAATTTCCATATCAATATATATTATAATGATAGTTATAATGAAGACGACGTAGAGTATCTGAGGTTTGTGATGAAATGACAGACTGACATTTAAAATAATTTTCTCCAACACCGCCGCCTGAGGTCTCGCTGCCTGACGTGGACTGACCGACACGTTTATAATCTGTTACCCACCAAGACCAACAGCCTTCATAATCAGCTTTTTCCACTATGGTGATGCAGCTCATTTAACATCCAAATCACTCGAATTTTTTAAAAGGATTTGGAGGTGGGGGGGGGAGGGGCACTGAATCCCTGTACTGTAGATCGATCCTCTCCGACCTGTGGGACGTTGGTGGTGTCGCGCGGGACTTTGTGTTTTTGTTCTCTGTCAGTACCTGCCCTATTACGAGGTTTTGAGCGGTACGGGTATAAGGTGTGAGCTAGCCTACACGGCCTACTGTTACAACAACTGTACAGGTAATACTAACAGCTGTAGGTAAAATATGCTAAACTGTAAAGGTGTAACACGTAAGATACATTAAACGGTACAGATGTAACCAGGTGTGATTCAGCCAACACAGTCTACACAAACTCGCTAGATAATTATTTGCTTTTCATATTGTGATGTCAAGTTACGACAATTTTATGTAATAAAAAGCTATTCTGTTGACATTTTCATCTGGTAAATGCAAATGTATTTAACTGCGTAGCTATGTATGTCGACTGGTGTATTTTAATGTGTAGTGGAAAGTGTTGTGAGTATGTATTTAGTGAGGGAATTTTGATACTTAATGCTCACTGGAAATATTTAGTAGTTAATGAGAACAATTTCGAGAATTAAATGCCTTGTGAAAATTTTTAATAAACCGGTACTTAATTGTTTAGCCGAATTTTTTTTAATGTAAATCAGTAGTTGTAGAATTTTAAACTTGTGTAAAAAGTTTAGTAGAAAATTGAAATAAGTAAGTGTTTGTTGGAAGCGCTGACATGTGCGGTAGTGAGTGGTAGATTTTATATATTTTTTTTAGATTAGTAAATACTGTATATGGTGGAAAATGCCGAATTGTTGTACAGGTTGGGTATAAAAATGCCAGATAAAAAATATTTCTCCATATTTGGTGACCTCTGGATTGATTTAAAAATGCTTAGGTATGTGTTTGGTAAGAAATGCTGATGTGTGTGAAGAAATATCTGGTGAAAAATGTTGTGGTGTGTCGATATTTAGTTGAAAAAAATACCCAGGAAAGGACATATGTATTTTATTAGCAAATATATTGAGATTCTTAAATGCTGATGGGAAATGCTCACTTTTTAAAAATACTATATTGCTAGAATTTACAAAAGCTTGGATGAATTATGTTGAAGTACAGGTATATGAGTGTTTATTAGCCCCAAAAAAGTGAAGTACAATAAATGCTTTGTGGGGAAAATACTGATATCAGGTAAGAAAAATGCCCCAGATAAATTCCACGGGAGCGTGGGGAGGTGGAGGCCGCTCTCCATCATTGGCCGGGGGCGTAAAGGACCCGTGAAATGGAGGTTATCTAGACACTGATGTAGTGTGTAATTGGTGGCGTGGTCAGGCACAGCTTTATACCCTGATGGTCTGTCCTCCCTCACACCAGACGCCTCACACACACACACACACCATTCTCACCTCTCCTCTCACCTCACCTCTCACCCACTTTCCCCATCACTCCTCACTCGGCCATATGCTTCTCACCTCTCCTAAACAACCAGCTCCCCTTACCCCTTCACCCCCCACCCTTATGTCCTCTGGGGTCCTATCCAGCACATATCCCTGCCACACTATCTTGTTTATAATGCCATGTGTTCAGTGTGGCCAGCGCCCCCAGGCTACACACCTCACTCTTCTCCTACGTGTGATATATTTTTCACCCTTATTGTGGGATTTAATTAACGATTCTATTCTACAATCTTAATGATAAAGATGATGATGATGATAAAGAAATAATTATAATAACTATCACAAGGTTGCAGATGTTGATTCCATGCAATACAAATGCAAGAGATTATATACATTGATGCAACAAAGACAGTATTGTGCTCGGTTATGTAATTATGAAGCCTAGCCGAAAGGTGTTCCATGAGTGACCCCTCCCCCCCCCCCCCCCCACCTGCCTCCCACAACCAGGTGGGTGCATGTCAGAGAGGCCCCAATCCTTATGGGCTCAAACTTTATATTTTATCCATTAGAATTTGGGCCTCCTCCTCCTCCTCCTCCTCCTCCTCCTCCTCCTGGTGACGACGGTAATACATCATTGATAATCCTTGAGTTAGTTCGAGTCTCCGGTAATCCCTTTACCCGAGTTGTACGGTGATGAGCGGCGCCATGGCATAGCGGCTCATAATGTGAACGGATCGTCTAATCGAACCCAAGACTAATTAACCTTAATACCTTCACACCTGTATGACTGATTAGGTAAAGGAATAATTACTGAACAGACTTTGAACTGATAAATCAAAGACTTCTTGTCCTTTAAATTATATGAATTAGACGAAGGCTGTTTCCCTTCTACGTGTCTGTGATCGTCACTTGGTGGGCTTTGAGGCGTAAATATACACTAGTTCCGTAGTCGTGCTTGTAATCTTGATCTGCCTACCTCTTGTCTGGTCGTCTCTCGTGTTTCCAGCTACAGGTGAAATGGACTTGGGTAAAAAAAAAAAGAAAAAAAAGACACATTTATCTTCAGACCTCCCGATACTCTTCAGGACTGGTGGTGGGTGGGTGGGTGGGTGTGAGGGTGGGTGACAGAGGCAGTTTACACAAGAATTGGGGGAATTTAAGAACCCGGGCCATGTCGTTCGTAACATTGGGGTGGGTAAGGATTAGAGGGAGGGAGGGTCTCTCTCTCTCTCTCTCTCTCTCTCTCTCTCTCTCTCTCTCTCTCTCTCTCTCTCTCTCTCTCTCTCTCTCTCCTACACCCAAACAACAACATCATGTGATACCTGACCCTTCCTCCCCCCCCCCCCCCCCCGTACACAGACCAGGCCTATTTTAACGCTGGGTTTAGCCGTGCGTGTAATTGGTCGTTATCGGTTAACGAGTTCCCAGATGAATTTATTTAATCTATAATTATTGTGGTCCGAGAGTAGAGGGAGAGGGGGGGGGGGGGTAGTTGGCTCTCTGGCACTCCCCCTCTTCCCCCTTTCTGTCCATTTCTGTCTTCATTTTCCTTCCCCTTTGTATTCCCCCTTTCTCTTTTTCTTCCCCCCTTCTATCTTCCCCCTTTCTCCACTCCCCCTCTTGCTCCTCTTCTCCCTCTTTCTCCCCTTCTCCCTCTTTCTCCCCTTCCCTGCTCTTTCCTCTCCCTCTCCACTTCATCTTCCTCTCCCTTCCTTTCCCACTCCTCCAATATATTTGCGTCATAAATTGGCATTTTTTCCTTCCCTTCCCCTCCTTCCTTCCTTCCTTCCCTCCCACCCCCCTCCTTCCTTTCCTCCCCTCCTTCTCCTCTCCTTCCTCCTCAACCTCCCCTCCTGTACGCTTCTAGGGATTGTTTGTTCTGAAGATGATAATAATAATAATGATAATAATAATAATAATAATAATAATAATAATAATAACAATAATAACAATAATAATAATAATAATAATAATAATAATAATAATAATAATAATAACAACAATAACAATAATAATAATAATAATAATAATAATAATAATAATAACAATAATAATAATAATAATAATAATAATAATAATAACAATAATAATAATAATAATAATAACAATAATAATAATAATAATAATAACAATAATATTAATAATAACAATAATAATAATAATGATAATAATAATAATAATAATAATAATAATAAATAACTTTGTCTTTTACAGGTATGCAATTAACCGGTCATGAGACGCACCGAACTACTTGCCCATGTACTGTGAGTATTACTTGACGCACTCATGACCATGCGCTGTGAGTATTACCTGACGCACTTGTGACCATGCGCTGTGAGTATTACCTGACGCACTCGATACCATGCGCTGTGAGTATTACATGACGCACTCGATACCATGCGCTGTGAGTATTACATGACGCACTCGATACCATGCGCTGTGAGTACTCCCTGACGCAGTTATGACCTCATCTCTATATATAGTCGTGAATGACGTGGGTGTAGGTGGTGGGTTGGGGCGTGGGTCATCTGTCATGTAGGGTGGGCGTATACCTTGGCACTCCCGCCCCCGGCTTATCTCAGTGGCCCTCCCAGTGCCAGTCCAAAGCACACCCACTTCCTGTACCTCCCAGCTCAGCCTTGTGTGGGATTTTTGTTTCGTGTTCAGTTATTAGTGCACAGGTACAGGTACAAGCACAGGTACAGATGAATAGATAGATGAATGGATGGATGGTTAGATAGATAGATAGATAGATAGATAGATAGATAAAATAGATATATAGATGATTACAAATTTGTGAATGTATTTTATCTGTAAATTTCATGTGAGAATAAATTAATTTACTCCACCATTCGCACATACACAACAGGTGAGCTATACCACCCCCCCCCCCTTCCCCGAGTTAATTCCAGGTAGAGCTCAGGTAAACGCTATGAACACAACTGTACACCTATTTGGTTTTACATAAATAAATAATAAATAGTGTTGGAAAAAATTTGATGAATGATTATACAGTGGAATCGTAAATCAGTGTGTGTGTGTGTGTGTGTGTGTGTGTGTGTGTGTGTGTAAAAAATGTTGTATAATTATATAGGGGTCAGGCCAGGGCGATAAACATGTCATAGGGTTGATGACGAATGTTGTATGTTTTGATGAATGTTGATGTTTTGTAATATAAAGCTTAGGGTATTTGTTGTGTTATAGACACTGGAAAAAAAATGTGGGTGTGTGTGTGTGTGTGTGTGTGTGTGTGTAAGGATTCTTTCACTCATGAGTCCTATAACCACACCGTCTGTTGGGGAGGACTCAAGGGTGACCACACACACACACACACACACACACACTGCTCCATTCTTATAATCTTAATATCTGATCTGAACTCATGAGCTTTTTTAAGAATCTGGGTGTTTTTGGGTCAGGGGAACGAACTAAGGGAGTGTAGAGAGAGAGGAGCCCAGACAGCCAGGTACAGGTGGGTGACGGGGAGGTGAAGGAGAGGATCACCGCTACCAGGCTTCTTCTGCCATCTATACATCTTTTCAGGAGCTTCAGCCGAGGAATCATTTGTAATTCCTAATCTTGGTGGTCCTCTGTACTAAGTTCCTCCTCCTCTTCTTCTTCTTCTTCTTCTTCTTCTTCTTCTTCTTCTTCTTCTTCTTCTTCTTCTTGTTTATTTTTCGTCCTTGTTAACTAAAACTTTTCCTATTTCATTACGGATTACTGTATATTGTTTGATTATAACGGGGTGCGGTGGCCAAGTGGGTACAACGCTCGCCGCCTGTTCTAATGGTTGCTAGTTCGAGTCCACCCAATTATAAACGGGACTATATCTTCATTTATTTATTTATTTATTTATTTTATTCAGCTACGGGTTTATCAAAGGAGAAGGCGATGGGAAAATTCCGTCAAAAAGAACTTTGATCAACTGGGCTTAACCGTCACCTAGCCAAAATAAGGAGAGGAAGGGACGGGGGGAGTTTAGACGGAGCTGGAGAGAGACACGTGAAGACCCCTTGAAACTGACACCAGGTAAACGCCAGGTAATATTATAGATGTATATTAGAGGAGTGAGGTCGGGCTCTCTCTCTCTCTCTCTCTCTCTCTCTCTCTCTCTCTCTCTCTCTCTCTCTCTCTCTACGTATACAGTAAGCTGGGTGTATTTTTCGCTCCTCCCTCTATTGTCTAGGCATTTTAGTTTTTTATGGAGGTATTTTAGCTTTTTTCGTGTAGGTTTTTAGCTCTTTTGTGGAGGTATTATAGCTTTTTTTGTGAATATATTTTAACGTTTTAATCTTTTAGCTGTTTGGAGTACGTAACTTTCTGGAGGTATTTTGGGCATCTTAGCTTTTTTGCTTCTTGTTTATCTTTATCTTATGGAGGCTCTTAGGCTTTTTTGTAGTGGTGTTTACAGCTAACTTTCGGCGTAGTGATGAAGAGTGGCACTGGCACTCTCTCTCTCTCCCCCACCCTCCATAGTGCCAGTCAGGCCCCACCGCGCTTATCTCGTCAGGGAATTTTGATGGGTTGTGGGCAAGAGACGGCAGATTGAATTTAGTAGCTGCCAGAACTCTCAGCTGTTTGGCAATGACCCAGCAGGTACTAGTGGCCCAGCTGGTACTAGTGGCCCAGCAGGTACTAGTGACCCAGCTGGTACTAGTGGCCCAGCAGGTACTAGTGACACAGCAGGTACTAGTGACACAGCAGGTACTAGTGATCCAGCTGGTACTAGTGACCCAGCAGGTGCTAGTGGCCCAGCAGGTACTAGTGGCCCAGCAGGTACTAGTGACCCAGCAGGTACTAGTGACACAGCAGGTACTAGTGGCCCAGGAGGTACTAGTGACCCAGCAGGTACTAGTGACCCAGCAGGTACTAGTGACTCAGCAGGTACTAGTGATTCTTCATATCCTATCTCCCTCCATCCTCTTTCTCTTATCATTCCCTCCTTCACCTGCCTTTCCTTCTACCTCTTAATCCCCCGTTTCTTCTACCACATACCTTTAATCCTCCCCCCCCCCCTACCTCTCTTCTCCCCCACATATCGTCACACCCACCCCTCTTTCCCCTCACCCACTCACCCACCTCCACACCCTCACACCTACACACCCAACGCCTCTCCACCTCCCACCCCGCTACCTCACCCCCTCCCCCCACCCCCCCAGGCCATCTCACGTCTTCCTGCTCCACTTATTTAAGAATTCTGGAACAAAGCTTCACGTGGGCCCCGAGACGTAAAAGTATTTCAGTACTAATTATGTGGACACAATTAACTCTGAGTCAAGGAGCCAGAACACGACTGCTGCGCCAAAGTTTGTTTCAGTTCTGCCGAGGGAAAAGTGTGACCGGGTGTGGGTATTGGGGTTAGGTTAGGTTAGGTTTCTCTGCTAATTACCGACCAGGTTCCTTCATTTTGTCAGGTGAAGGAGACTTGAGGAGGTGTGGGGTTCCATATTGATATTGTGGTTGTCGAGTTTTTGTTGTTGTTAGTGGTGATGGTGACCTTGGTTGGTGGTTTTAGTGGTGTGATGGTGGTGTTAATGGTGTGGTAGTAGTGATGATAATGATGTAGTGGTGTTAATGGTGTGGTAGTAGTGATGATAATGGTGTAGTGGTGTTAATGGTGTGGTAGTAGTGATGATAATGGTGTAGTGGTGTTAATGGTGTGGTAGTAGTGATGATAATGGTGTAGTGGTGTTAATGGTGTGGTAGTAGTGATGATAATGGTGTAGTGGTGTTAATGGTGTGGTAGTAGTGATGATAATAGTGTAGTGGTGTTAATGGTGTGGTAGTAGTGATGATAATGGTGGTGATGTCGTTTGTGTGGGAGTGTTTATCATGATATTTCAACGAGTCTTCTTTTGTGTCTCCTCCTCTTCCTCCTCCTCCTCCTTCCCAGCCTCATCCTTCTCTTGTGTACTTAGATGAAGGGGAGATAGAGGGTGTTACTTAAGCCTCTCTTGTCTGTGTATATATCTGTCTATCAATCAAGTAATTTACAATAATAAATGCATAAATAAATAAATAGATAAATAAATAATGAGTCGTGTTTTTCTTTTCATTTCACTTGAACTATTGTTTTTTTTTTGGGGGGGGGGGGTAGAATTTGCTGAAAGATGAAAGAGTTTTGTTTTTTTTTGTTTGGAGAATTTTTTCGTTGGCCTTTGAAGAAGTTTGAGTCGAGTGAAGGCCGTGTTGATGGTGTCTTGTGAGAGTTTTATTTTTAGCTGTGTTTGAGTCGGACCAGTGCTCGCCTATCCTCATTACCTAACCTAACCTAAAAAACTAATCTAGCCTAACCCAAGCTAACCTAAAAAAATAATATAACCTAACCTAAAAAAAACTAATCTAACCTAAGCTAACCCAAGACTATCTCATAAACACAGAGTTGTTGATAATAAGACAGCCTTTGTTTGGCCACAGTTGTTGACATACTGGCACTTCTGTTATTATAGGACTTTTCTCATCGTGTTATTTCCAAACGTTAATGATCCCGTGTGAAGTGTGTGTGTGTGTGTGTGTGTGTGTGTTGACGTGGTAAATAGCCCGCGTAAAGTCTCCCATTAAGCCCCCTCCCCCCCCCCCCCTCCCCATAGGCCAGGTGATGACGTCCGCAACATTATACCTGGCGGCGACGACGACGGAGGTGGCGGGGCGGGGCGGGGGTGGATGTTACGTGGCATGGAGGGGAGGGAAAGAGAGTTGAAGAGGGCGTGGTGTTACGGGGAAGGGAGTGTATGATGGATAGTGAGAAGGAAGAAGAGAGTGTGAGAGTTAGGAGGGATGAGACATTACCGGACAGTGGATAGAGTTAGGATGAAGAGGAGAGGAGGTGGGGGGGGGGGGGGGGGGGGGGGGGGGGGGAGGGGGGATGGAGAGGAATGGGTATTTGGAGGGATGGAGAGGATGAATGTTTTGGAGGGAGGGAGGATACGAGTTGTGGTGGAGGATGGGAAAGACTAAACGGGATGGAGGATAGGAGGAAGTTAGCTGAATAGAGGATAGTGCTGAATGGAGAATACTCTTACCTATAGATACTGAGAAGGAACGGGGTGGGGGGGGGGGGGGGTCTTGGCTCGATGCTCCATTTGTTTTGTTGATATGGTAAGGTGGGGGGTAGGGAGGGGGCAGGAGGAGGAATTGGGGGGGGGGGGTGAAGGTTTAGCGGTTGTGTTTGGGTGTTCCTCGTACCGTGGTGGAATAATTTAACGAGAGGGGGAAGGGGTGGAAGAGGGGCGGTGGGTGTAGAGGAGGGGCGGTGGGGATAGAGGAGGGGCGGTGGGGGGTGCAGGAGGGGCGGTGGGGGGTGCAGGAGGGGCACTGTTGCTTGTATCATCGCCACACACACTGCTGCTGGGGAGACAATAACGAAGCCTTGTCAGAATTATTAACAGTGACTCGTGTGTTCCTCCTCTTTGAAGGGGTGAAGAGACACACACACACACACACACACACACACACACACACCAGTTTTTACTTCATTAGACAGACCAGGTAAGTTTAGATAAGGGGAATCGACCAAAAATGTGGTATTAAATTTTGTCTCTGGTTTTCGTCAGTGTCTTTATTGTTAGAGTCAGTTCATGCGGGCCTTCTTTCTAAGTCTTGGCAGAGCACATGAAGATTAACCCCTTATCGTAGTTCACCGCAAGATTAACTATCCTAATCACTAACTTAACCTAACCTAACCTCCCAATGTAGTGTTAATGTGTTTAATTATCAGGTGAAGTAATCTGTGGGACTAATCATTAGGTACAGGTAATTCGACTTGACTTTGCTAGGTAGAAATGAAGTGACCAGACGCCAGCTAGTAGACAGCCAGGTAGGTAGGTAGACCAAATTACGACAGCGAAGATAGTCAATCTGAGGACCTGTTAGAGAGGAGAAAACACCCTCCTCTTCTTCTTATTCCCTCCCCTCTCCCCTTCTTCCATTCCCTCTCCTCCGCTTTCCCCCTTCTCTCCCCCCTCTTCCCCCACCCCTTCTCTCTCTTCCCCTTTCCCCCCCCCCCCTTCCCCCTTGCATAGCGATCTGCCACCTCTCTCAACAGCTTGCCAGCGTTGGAGGAGGAAGAGGAGGAGCAGGAGAGGAGGGGGGGGGGAGCTTTTTGCCGCTTAGTCTTCTGTGACATGTGGTGGAAGACATGTCCATTCGTCCGTCCGCCCTGCTGGAAATTAAACCTGGGTCTGAAGAATGTTGCGCCGGATGTAATTTTGTGGGTAAATCTTTTCTTCCTATTAGCAAGGAGTCAAGGCCTGTCAGAACTTATGTTTGTCGGGTGTGTTGCAGGTGTGTGTGTCTGTTGGTCGGGTATGTTGCAGGTGTGTGTGTGTGTGTTGGTCGGAGTATGTTAATAATTATGTACGTTAGTTACCATATCACTGACCTTACATAACTGGTGGACGAGATGTATGGTAAAGAACAGGGGAGGTGGAAGATGTGAGGGGACGAAGAAGAAGAAAGAGGAGATGTTAATGGGGAGAAAGAAGGGGAAGAGGTGGAGGGGGTGGGGTAGAGGAGGAGGAAGAGACGAAGATTCATGTGACGACAGGAGGAAGAAGGATGGCGATGGGTTCACAGGGTCGACGACAACACACCCAGCTGGCCTACACGTGTTTGGTCTGGGGGCTATGGCGACGACCTGGAGCCACTCAAATGACGAAGGTGCTGACGGCGTGGGGTGAAGGAGGTTACGGTGGATCATATTACGACGAGTAAATGATTTAACTGTAGTATAATAGTTTTGGGGGGAGTATTTAAGTAACCAATTATGTTGTTAATGTTACTACTCGCTTAGAAATTACTGTACCTGTAGTTATTTGTATTAGTAGTGATTCTTGTTCTGTAATTTCTATAGGAGAGGATGTAATGAGGTTGTTTGATCATTAAGAAGTGGTTGTTTACTGTTTATATTTTGTCTTTTCAATCACATTTATCCGGTTGTTTGTAGCTGTGTCTGTTTGTTTGTTTGTGAATTATTAGAACGACATTAAATTGAATGGAAGATGATAGGTACAGGTGGTACTTGAGAGATCGATCGTGGCGAGAACTGGGTGACGGAGGCTCCTGCGCTGCTGACGGCGGGGTAATCAAGTTCTTCAGTGGATTTGCATATATAAAAACCGGATGGAATTGAGTTGATCGGTGGTGAAGAAGGTGCTTGGTAAACAGGTCGTGAAGGAGGCAATGCTGGGGGAGGAGGTGATGGTATATTTTTGTATTGTGTAAAAAAAAAAACGGGATGACATAAGATGAATCAATCGTCAGTTCTTGAAAAATATGAGAGGGGGGATAGGAGATAGGGGAGGGGATAGGGGGAGGAGGAGTGATAGGCTGGTGGGACGCATGTGGTGGGCATATGTCTCGTCCCCCCCCCCCCTCCTCCTCCTCCTCTTCCCACACCCCCTCCCCCCACCTTCTTCTACACATTCAGGAGACGGTGATAGATTTACTGTGATCTTAGACCTAAAGAACATTATATAGGTAGACATTTAACTGGCGTGGATACCTTGCCTTATTAACTCAACCTTGTGACTAAAATTTCCCAGGTGACAGCTGGGAAAGGGGAAAGTGCTGGTATTATAATGTGGGGAGGAGGGGTAGGTGTGGGGAGGAGGAGGAGGGGTTATGTTAGAGATGTGGGGGGTATGGTGGTAGGAAGACAGTTTGTGATGCCTTTAACTGTGCTTCCCATTACATTACTATTCCTACTACCATTAACACTTCTACTACTACTACTACCACCACCACCCCTACCACTACCACCATTACCCCTATCACCGCCACCACCACCATTACCCCTATCACCGCCACCACCATTACCTCTACCACCACCATTACCTCTACCACCACCACCACCATTACCCCTACCTCCACCACCATTACCCCTACCTCCACCACCATTACCCCTACCACCACCACCATTACCCCTACCACCACCACCACCATTACCCCTACTACCACCACCACCATTACCCCTACCACCACCACCATTACACCTACCACTACCACCATTACACCTACCACTACCACCATTACCCCTACCTCCACCACCATTACCCCTACCACCACCACCACCATTAACCCTACCACCACCACCATTACCCTACCACCACCACCATTACACCTACCACCACCACCACCACCATTAACCCTACCACCACCACCATTAACCCTACCACCACCACCATTACCCCTACCACCACCACCATTACACCTACCACCACCACCATTAACCCTACCACCACCACCATTAACCCTACCACCACCACCATTACCCCTACCACCACCACCACTATTAACCCTACCACCACCACCACCATTAACCCTACCACCACCACCATTACCCCTACCACCACCACCATTACCCCTACCACCACCACCATTACCCCTACCACCACCACCATTACACCTACCACCACCACCATTAACCCTACCACCACCACCATTAACCTACCACCACCATTACCCTACCACCACCACTATAACCTACCACCACCACCACCAGTACCCTACCACCACCATTACCCCTACCACCACCACCATTACACCTACCACCACCACCATTAACCCTACCACCACCACCATTAACCCTACCACCACCACCATTACCCCTACAACCACCACTATTAACCCTACCACCACCACCACCATTACCCCTACCACCACCACCATTACCCCTACCACCACCACCATTACACCTACCACCACCACCATTAACCCTACCACCACCACCATTAACCCTACCACCACCACCATTAACCCTACCACCACCACTATTAACCCTACCACCACCACCACCATTACCCCTACCACCACCACCATTACCCCTACCACCACCACCATTACACCTACCACCACCACCATTAACCCTACCACCACCACCATTAACCCTACCACCACCACCATTACCCCTACAACCACCACTATTAACCCTACCACCACCACCACCATTACCCCTACCACCACCACCATTACACCTACCACTACCACCCCCACCACCACCATTAATCCTACCACCACCACCATTACCCCTACCACCCCCACCATTACCCCTACCACCCCCACCCCCACCTCTTGTCACCTCTCCACCAATAGGCCTAAATGTTGTGGGTTGTCATCAGTTTTTTCTTTTGTTTACATCTCCTCTCATAACCCCCTTCTCTCCCCCGCCCTTCCTGCTTCACTCACTTCTCACTCTCTCTTTCTCTTTACTCTTTCTTTGTCCCTTTCTCTCTCTCTCTCTCTCTCTCTCTCTCTCTCTCTCTCTCTCTCTCTCTCTCTCTCTCTCTCTCTCTCTGGTCTTTCACGGTGTTGTCGTATTTTACCTTTTCACATTTCTTCAGCTTAGAGAAGTCATTGAAGCCGGAAGCCTCGACTAAGCCTATCGACGAGGAAGCCTTGCGACGAAGAGCCCCTCCCACACCTCCAAACGACGACGAAGCCTCCTCCTCCTCCTCCGCCGCCGTTATTTGGGGATAAATGTTCCCCAGATTTTTCCCCCCGTGTAAATACATCGGCCGTCATAAAGAGAGACAACAGGACCAAAACTGTCGACCTATCTTCTCGTTCACCACCGGCTTAAGCTCCCTTCCCTCCATCCCTTCCCTCCATCCCTTCCTCCCTCCCTCCCTTACCGCTTCATCCCTCCGTCTCTTCTCTCTCTCTCTCTCCAAAGACAATAGAGAGAGAGAGAGAGAGAGAGGAAAGGAGAAGGGATGAAGCGGGAAGGGAGGGAAGGAGAGAAGGGAGAGGGAGAGAGAGAGAGAGAGAGAGAGAGCATCATTACCAGACCCAAGGTGGTGGCTGTCTTTGTGTGTCCCGTCTCGTTTGTATGTGTGTCAGTACAACTGTTTACAATCTGTCAATCTTTCTATTTACAGCAACGATCGTTAAGTGTTTCGGTATTTGTGTTTTTATTGCATATATTGGAGGAGTGGTTGTGTCTGTCTGTCTGTCTGTCTGTGTGTCAGTGTTTGTTTGTCATTTGGCTGTTGGTATTATAGTCATTAGTTATGTCATGGAATTTGATGGTTTCTGACGTGTAATTATTGGAACGATTGTAAATATATCAGAGTGGGTGTGTTGTGGTGTGTGGTGTGGTTGTTAGAGTGCGCCAACCTCTCATAAACCTAAACCATATAGATAATCGCTGGAGTAAAGTGGTCGCTCAAATCAGGTTTTAACTACCACCTGTGAACAATATCTAACGATTAGCTCACTATTGTGGAAGGAAGGGGTGACCTTTTCCCATAACCTTTGACCTGCCCTTAGTTCTACACCCAGCTATTACCGAGGCCGACCAGCTGTGAAATTGTCGTCAAATCTCGGGTCATTAGTCGGGATAATGTTTTCCATTGATTAATTTTCTTAAGGAGTGAGTGTGTTGTAGGGCCAATAGACGAAATCAGATCTAATGTTTGATCACCAGCAATAACAGCCTATAGTTGATCAGGTGGCCGAGCTGTGAGGATGAGGTCCGGGGGGAGGGGGGGTTAGGTTAGACCCCTCACCTCTCCTCTCGACCCCGCTCCAGGTAGATTACAGGTGCCTCAGACTGGAAGGTAGAGCGGTGACAGGTATTGGTGTGTTATGGAGGTAGTGTTTGGGTGAGTATTGTGTACGTGTTGTGGGTGTAGAGGGGTAGGTGTGGTGTTTTATGGTGTACATGTTGAGGCGTCGAGGACTGTTGGTGGTGTTTGTGGTGTCGACCGTTAGTCAGCAGAGAGGCGCAGTTCTCCCCTATGTATAAATAAATAGTTTTAATTCATTTCGTTTTGACGTTTATTACACAGAGCATTCCCCCCCCCCCCCATCCCTTCCCCTCCCTCCCCTCTCCTTCCTACCTCCCTCCCCTCTCCTTCCTACCTCCCCTCCCCTCCAACCTCCCATCCTACCTCCCCTCTACTCCCTCACCTGTCCCTGTCAATTTTTACCTCCCCAACTCCCCATGTACACTCCCCACAGCTTTCGTCTAGGCTTCCCCATGTAGGACGTCTCCCCCCCCAGTTCTCTTCCCACAAAGCCATCCACCTCCCCGTCTAGCTCCCCACAAAGCCGCCCTCCCTTCCCCGCCTAGCTCCCCACAAAGCCGCCCTCCCTTCCCCGCCTAGCTCCCCACAAAGCCGCTCTCCCCTCCCTATCTACCTCCCCATAAGCACCCTACCTCCTCGCCGACTACCACACCCCAACACCCCGTAAATCCTCCTCTCTGTCGCAGGCATTAATGGCCCACACAATTGAATTCCGCCTCCATTTTCCGTCACAGTTGTGGAATTACTGAGCCCATCACCACCACCACCACCATCCTCTACCACCACCACCATCCTCTACCAACCACTACCACCATCCTCTACCACCACTACCACCATCTCTACCGCCCTTCACACACACCTCACCCCTCACCTACCCTCACCTCACTGCAGCCCATAACCACCATCCAAACTACTACCCCTGTTACTGCTACCTCTCTCTCTCTCTCCCTCCCTTGCATCCCTCCCTCCCTCCCTCCCTCCCTACACCTCGCCTCCCTCGCTCACCCCCCCCCATCACACCCCCCCATCACACCCCCTACTCATTTTTCCCTTACTCATGTCTTCCCCTCATATTTTTTATCACTCATCGTTATTGGACCTCCTCCTCCTGCTCCTCCTCTTCCTCTTTCATCTTCTTCTTCTTCTCTTCCTCCTCCTCCTCCTCCTCCTCCTCCTCCTCCTCCTCCTCCTCCTCCTTCCTCTCCCTCTTCTTCTCTTCCTTCTTCTCCTCCTCCTCTTTCCTCTCCTCTTCCTCCCCTTCTTTCCTTAACCCTCTACCTCCTCCCCTCAAACCATTACCTCTTGGACTGGCACACCTCAGCTCGTCACCTTACCCCCCCCCCCTCACCTGCATTATCACTCTTTCCCCCCTTTTTCTCCCCCTCACTTCCCCCCCATTTCCCTCACATGGTGTCCTCTTTTTTTTTTTTTTTTACACCTTTTCACCCCTTTTTCTTCCGTTCGTTTCGTCCCCTTACCTTCCAAACCTCCCCTTACCCGCCTTTGGCCCACCACATTCCCCTCTTTTTCAGTAGCATCGTCTTTTTTCCCCCCCCTCTTTCTTTTCCGGTATACATTCTCCTACCTTTTTCTCCCCTCGCTTCATCGTCTCCTCCTCCTCCTTCCCCCCCCCCTCTCTCTCTCTCTCTCCTCCTCTTCTCTGTCTCCTCCTCGTCTCTCTCTCCTCCCTATCCCCTACGTCAACCTGCGATCCGCCTTCCCCTCTCTCTTCGGAAAGTCCTACCAAGTATAAACGCTCACATTAACACTCCACTATTTCCCATGTTGCCTCCCCCCCATCCTCCCCTCCCCCCCTCTATCTTTTTGTCACCTTTTCCCCTCACCTTATCCCCTCTCTTTATTCTCTTACTCTTTATTTTATCCCCTCTTTTTCCCCCCTCTTACCTCATCTTTCTCCCCTTACTCGTCCTCTCATCTAACACCTCCCTCACCCCTTGTCCACCCTCACCCCCTCTCCACCCTCACCCCTCACACCCATCCCCACCTTTCCCTTCCTCCCACCTCCTCTCCCTTACATTTCCTCGCACCTCCTTCACACCTCCCTTCCCTTACACCTTCCTCACCCTTACTCTCCCTCCCCTTCTTCACACTTCAATTCCCTCACACCTCCCCCCCCACATCCCCCCACCCCCCTCACCCCCGGGAACCTGCACAACATACAGACGAATTGTGTTCACATTTTTGGTCGATTTTCCAGCCGTGTGAGAGCCGGGTTTAGGTACCGTGTGAGAGCCGGGTTTAGGTACCGTGAGAGAGCCGGGTTTAGGTACCGCGAGAGAGCCAGGTTTAGGTACCGCGAGAGAGCCAGGTTTAGGTACGGCGAGAGAGCCGGGTTTAGCTACCGCGAGAGAGCCAGGTTTAGGTACGGTGAGAGAGCCAGGTTTAGGTACGGTGAGAGAGCCGGGTTTAGGTACCGCGAGAGAGCCATGTTTAGGTACCGCGAGAGAGCCGGGTTTAGGTACGGCGAGAGAGCCGGGTTTAGCTACCGCGAGAGAGCCAGGTTTAGGTACGGTGAGAGAGCCAGGTTTAGGTACGGTGAGAGAGCCGGGTTTAGGTACCGCGAGAGAGCCATGTTTAGGTACCGCGAGAGAGCCAGGTTTAGGTACCGCGAGAGAGCCAGGTTTAGGTACGGTGAGAGAGCCGGGTTTAGGTACCGCGAGAGAGCCAGGTTTAGGTACCGCGAGAGAGCCAGGTTTAGGTACCGCGAGAGAGCCAGGTTTAGGTATAACGAGACGGAAGAACAACGCCAGTCGGGTGAGTGTATAGCGTAGTAAGTGTGCCGGGTTTAGTTGGGTTGGGTTAGGTTAGGATTTGGTTAGGTTAGGTTAGTAAGTGCGTCGGGTTTAGTTTGGTTGGGTTAGGTTAGGGTTAGGTTAGGTTAGGTTTGGTTAGTAAGTGTGTCGGGTTTAGTTTGGTTGGGTTAGGTTAGGGTTTGGTTAGGTTAGGTTAGTAAGTGTGTCGGGTTTAGTTTGGTTGGGTTAGGTTAGGGTTAGGTTAGGTTAGGTTTGGTTAGTAAGTGTGTCGGGTTTAGTTTGGTTGGGTTAGGTTAGGGTTAGGTTAGGTTAGGTTAGGTTAGGTTAGTTTAGTAAGTGTGTCGGGTTTAGTTTGGTTGGGTTAGGTTAGGGTTAGGTTAGGTTAGGTTTGGTTAGTAAGTGTGTCGGGTTTAGTTGGGTTGGGTTAGGTTAGGTTAGGTTAGGTTAGTAAGTGTGTCGGGTTAGGTTAGGTTAGGTTAGGTTTGGTTAGTAAGTGTGTCGGGTTTAGTTGGGTTGGGTTAGGTTAGGTTTGGTTTGGTTGGCTTAAGTTAGGTTCAGTGGTTAGGCCGGATGGGTGGGTGTTTTATGCAAATTAGTAATGATGTAAAGAATTATGATGATGATGATGATGATGTAATATAATGATAATAGTGAAGATTTAAAACGACTACATACACATTATAGTGAGTGAATGATAATGTACCGGTAATAATGATGGTAATTTTAATAAGTGAGACGTTTGTTGATTTGGACACTCGCTCGTACGGCGCTGCCAGCCTCACCACACACTATGTTTTCCTCCTGGTCCACCCATTAGCCCCACCCACTAGGCCCACCCACTAGGCCCACCCACTAGCCCCACCCATTAGCCCCACCCATTAACCCCACCCACTAGGCCCACCCACTAGGCCCACCCATTAGCCCCACCCACTAGCTCCACCCACTAGCCCCACCCACTAGGCCCACCCATTAGCCCCACCCATTAACCCCACCCATTAACCCCACCCATTGGCCCCACCCACTAGGCCCACCCATTAGCCCCACCCACTAGCTCCACCCACTAGCAGACTAGCTCCTATACACAGCCAGTCCCCATGGTCATTCCTAGCAGTGTTTTCGTCCCGTCATTCTTCATGTGTCTTTCCCTTCGTAGTTATTCACTTCCTCTATCCATTAGTTCACTTGTCGGTGTCTTCCTCTACCACCTATCTAATCTTCTTCTCTTCCTCTTCTCCCTCCTCCTCCTTCCACTCTACCCTCTTATTTGATATTTCATTCTTCTGCACAACTCTCTCTCTCTCTCTCTCTCTCTCTCTCTCTCTCTCTCTCTCTCTCTCTCTCTCTCTCTCTCTCTCCCCCCCCTTACCCAGCCACCGTTCCACACACCCCCTTTGTTCTTTCGTGGTCACACAAACGAGAACCATTAAATGCGTGTTGGAGGCGCCTCCCTGTGTCTCAAGTGGGGGGGCGCTGGAGAGTACAAATGAAGGAGGGGGGTATAAGGGAGGGGGGGTAAGGGAGGGGGGTATAAGGGAGGGAAGGAGGTAGAAGAGGTATGGGGGAGAGAAGGTATGAGGAGAGGTATGAGGGGGAGGGGGGAGAGGGAGGTGGTGTATGCGGTGTGAGGGAGGAAAGAGAAAGGGAAGGAGATGAGGGAGAAAGAAGAAAGCTAGAGAGGAAGGAGAAAGGGAAGAGAGAAAGGAAGAAATAATGATAAGAATTTTGTTTAAGTTTTAATTATTTTGAGAACTGAGAGAGAGTTTAATTATCTTATTTTCTTTCTTACTTTCCTCTTTTTTTCTTCTTGCTCTTATTTCTATTTAATTTTTTTGTGTTTATTCCAACCCTAATTCTTTTTTTTTTACATTTATGTTTTCTAATTTTTTTTCTTTTGTTTTTTTATTAACTTAATTATTCCTTAATTTTATTTTGTCTTTCTTTTGGTAGATTTATTTTTTATTTTTTATTTTATTGTTTTTTATGCTTTTGTTCTACAATTTTCTCAACTATTTTCTTCAATTTTTTTGCCTCTCTCTCTCTCTCTCTCTCTCTCTCTCTCTCTCTCTCTCTCTCTCTCTCTCTCTCTCTCTCTTTCTTTCTTTTGCTGTCTTTCATTATCCTCCTTTAGCATTTTATTATTTTTTTTTTTACTCTTTCATCATTTCTCTTTCTCTTCTCCCCCTTCTAGTTAATTCCTCATCTTTACTCTCCCCGCTTTTCTTTCTGTGTCTTTTACATTTCTCTTCTGTTTTTTTTTATGTCTCCTTTCGTAAACACAACATAGAACGTTAATTTAGCTGAAGGAGAAGCAGTCAGAAGGAGAGGAGGGGAGTGTGAATGACTTATTGAAGAGGAAGGGGGAGAGAAAGGAGGGAGGGGGAAAGGAGAGAGAGGGAAGGAGAGAGGGAGGGAGGTAAAAGAGTGAGTAAACAGTATAAATGATGAAGACAGGAGTGTATTCAAGTGGAGGGAGGGAGAGAGAGAGAGGGAGAGGGAGGGAGGGAACGGTGTAACAGCAGGGAAGTTCATTAACAGAGTTGCTCACCTGTGTAAAGTCCATGGGTTGGTAACTCACCTGTCCACGTCATGATGATTGTAATAATAATAATGATGACTAACGAGAAAGTTATATTGAAACATTGAATAAAAAAAACAATTATCTCTCTCTCTCTCTCTCTCTCTCTCTCTCTCTCTCTCTCTCTCTCTCTCTCTCTCGCCATAGTCCGACGTACGTAAGTGCTAATAGTCGAAAACAACACCACCTCCCCCCCCCTTACACACACACAATAGAAATAAAATGCAAAAATATAAAACAATTACTGAATAAAGATGGAGGAGACGAGAGTGGGTTAAGAATTAAGGACCGGCGGGACAAAACAATGGAGGTGTCATTTGTGAGGGGCTGGTGGAGTGTGAATGAGGGGCGACGAGTGTTGAGGGGGGGGGGAGAGGAGGGGGGGTGAGGGTACGGGGGAGAGAGAGAGAGAGAGAGTCGGCTCCCTTGAAGGACAATCGCCCATCTCCTACCCAAGGGAAAGAGACCTATAGACCCCCATCACCTGGTCAAGGGCTGTACACCTCACCTGCCAGGAGTCTTCCCTCATCACACCGCACCTTGAGTCTACCTGGCGACGATTTGAGATAAGGTAGTGTAGTGTATGAGGGAATAACAATAATAATACTAATAATAATAATAATAATGAAAATCCGGTGGTAATACTACTACTACTACTACTAATACTACTACTGCTACTACTACTACTACTACTACTACTACTACTACTAATAATAATAATAATAATAATAATAATGATTTGTTTGAGACAACAGGCGAAAGACATTGTTTAAACCCGTTGAAATATAAATCATATTGTTTTATGTAGTTCAGGTCACAGCTGGGGGCAAATTACAACATAATTAATATTACAGCACCAACTTAATGACACCGTTACCTCATTACCTGGAGAGTTAATCCTTATGTAACAATACGAAACTTATTAAATTCACCTTTCATATTATATTTAATCAATACCTGTATAATGTACCGCCATTGTTTGTTCCTTCATACTGCACCTTAAGCTTATACTTGAGGGAGTGTTTCTTAATACGTGGTCCTTCATAAAGTGTCATATCTACTACTTGGAGTTCGTACTTGAATCTCTTTAAATTGTTTTATTGATGCCTCTGGGTACAGTTTAAAGAATCATTGTGTCGTGGCTTGGTAAATGTGGTGGCTGGAGGTGGTGTTGCAGTGTGGGGGAGGTGTGTGGAAAGTGAGGGTGGGTGTGGAAGTTTGGGGAGGTGTGGAGAAGATAGGGGAGGTGTGTGGAAAGTGAGGGTGGGTGTGGAGGTGTGTGTGTGGAAGTTTGGGGAGGTGTGGAGGTGTTGTAGTATGTGTGAAAGGTGAAAGAGGTGTGGAAGTGTCTGGAAAGTAGGAGTTAGTGTGGAGGTGTTGCAGTGTGTGGAAGGTGTGGAGGTGTAGGTAGTGTTGTTGTGTGTCGTGTCTGTCTCTCTTCATTTTCTCGCAGTTCTAATAAAATTAACTCCACCTTGACTTCCTTTACTCTCTCTCTCTCTCTCTCTCTCTCTCTCTCTCTCTCTCTCTCTCTCTCTCTCTCTCTCTCTCTCTCTCTCTCGACGTTGAAGTGGCAGCGTAAAGTCATTCTTCACTTATAGCAAGAAAGAGATAGATACGAGTATAGATAGAGAGATAAAGAGAGACCTCCCCCCCTTGTCTCCCAGTAGGGGGGTAATGCAGCTTGCCACGGGGTCTGCCAGCGTCTGCAGAAATCCTTAGTGGCACCCCGTAGAGTGGCACTTCTCCCCCGCAGTGTCTGGTTCCTCCTCCCCTGCGGTGTCTAGTTCTTCCTCCCCCACATTGCCTGGCTCTTCCTCTTCTTCCTCCCCCATAGTGTCTGGCTCTTCCTCCTCCTCCCCCACATTGCCTGGCTCTCCCTCCTCCTCCCCACAGTGCCTGGCGTTCCTCATCCTCCCCTCACAGTGCCTGGCTCTCCCTCCTCTTTCCCCCCACTGCCTGGCTTCCCTCCTCCCACAGTGCCTGGCTTCCCCCCTCCTCCGATATACTTGGCTCTTCCTCTTCCTCCTGGTTCTTCCTCCTTTTCCCCTACCAGTGCCTGACTCACCAGCTTGGCTCTCCCCGTCGTCTCCTCAGTGCCTCCCCTCCTCTAGTGCCATAACCCCTAGCCCATGTTGACAGGGTGCCAGCAGAGTGATGGCCCAGTGATGAAGACGACAACCTACATCTGGAACTTTACATTACTGCCGTCTGGAAGCACTTCTGGATGGTTGGCTGTCTTTCAGAACAACTGGAAGCCTTTCTGGATAGTTGGATACTTTTGAGATTGAATGGAAACCTCTCTGGATGGCTGGATGTCTTTCGGAATAATTGGAAACCTCTTGATGATTTTGGTTGGAAACTTGCCTGTACGACTGGAAATGTTTCTGATTGGCTCCAAAAATCCCTGAAAGATTAGAGACTTTTATGATTGGTTGTAAATCACTCTGAAAAGCTGGATATGTTCGGAGGTTTGGAGAACCTCTCAGAGCAGTCGAGATCATTCCAGGGAAAAAAAAAAATTTGGAACTGCGAAGAATCTTTCTCTCTGACTGACGAAAATCTCTCCCAGTTGTTGAAGTTTCTTTGAAGAGGTTTAGACATATAACAAACTGTGACGAATTATCTTTGAAACTAAGAACAAATTTGAACCTCAGAACATCAGGAAATTTTAGAATCGTCTCAAAATTTTAGAATGTTCTCAAAATTTTAGAATGTTCTCAAAATTTTAGAATGTTCTCAAAATTTTAGAATGTTCTCAAAATTTTAGAATTATCTCAAGATTATAGGAACTACAGGTACATCTCAACGACTTGACGGGAAACTCTCCACACCTGAGAAAGATCTTTGAACTGTTGGAAAGTTCTCCGAATTACAGAAATGACTTTGAACCTCAGAAATTATCTCACTACTGCTAAGAATCTCTCACTAGTTTTGAGACATAGCCTGGCTACCGGGAACCTGGTACAGTAGTAAGTAACTGGTGAGCTCCGGGAACAACTGGGAGCCTCTTGGACCCATTGAAAGAAACTATCAAATTAATAACAGTCAATAACAGTCTTGGATATTTTCTTCGTATTGTTGACGTGTAAGTATTTTATTACTGGTATGTATGTAAGTTTGTCAGTGTGTGTAAGTATTTTAGTACCCGTATGTATGTAAGTTTGTCAGTGTGTAAGTAATTTAGTATCTACCGTAAGTAATCCAGTGTGTAAGTATTTTATTTTGTAAATGTGTGTAAAATTGTGTAAATATTTTGGTTTGTAAGCTCGTATTTTATATGTAAGTAATTTTTGGTCAGTTATATTTAGTAGGAAACGAAAGTACAGGTCGAACATACAGGTAAATTAATAAAATAACAACAGGTTAATTAAGGGCATAATCGTCTTACCTTTTCTTTTTATTATAAAATAAAATAATAGACGAAGAAACTAGTGATTTTTTAAGGATTACTTGACGTTCATTTTAAGGGCTTGATACCTAAATCTCTACTTAATTTTTTTAGGGACAGTTGTTACTTTAATCCCCTTGAGGCATCATTAAGGGAGATTCGATACCTACCTAAATCCCCTTGAGGTAGTATTTTTGTTTAAGGGAGTTAGTGTTGCCAATTTTCACGAGAAAACTCTTTTGAGTATTCGGAGTTGGCGACACTGTCTCCCCCTCCCCCCATCCCACCTCTTTTCTTTTCCTCATGTTACTTCTTTCAGTTCTTCATGTCATCCCTTTCCCCTTCCATTCCACCTCACTCACCCCCATCCCAAGCCTTCCCCTCTCTCCCATCCCATCCTCCTCCCATCCCTCCCACACTCTTCTCCTCCCATTCCACCCCCTCCCACACTCTTCCCTCCTGACTTATTCAATTTTGTCTGTGAATAGCCTGGTCTCTCCACCCCCCCCCCCCCCCGGCCTCCACGCCCAGTATCCGGCCTCCTGCTGCCTGCCCGGCACATCCGGCTCCCAAGCCCGTCCATTATCCCAGCACGTGGACCTCACTCACATGCAGATTCCTATCACCTGATACTTTTAGGTGTGTGTGTGTGTGTGTGCGCTCTCTCTCTTTTCTTCCCCACCTTCCACCCCACTCTTCCTTCCCCCCACCTTCCACCCCATCTTCCTTCCCCAACCTCCCCTCCCCTTCTTCCTTCTCCCCACCTTCCACCCCACTCTTCCACACCCCCCCCCCTCTCTTCCTTCTCTCAACCTTCCAAATTTCCGGGTTTTGTCAGGTATTATGTGGAGGACGAGCGTCAAGTGTGTGGGTGAAGGAGAGGGAGGGGAGGGAACGTCGTCTCCACCACCCAGTGATGATGGTGGCGTGATGGTCGAGGTGGTGGTGAGTGTGGTGTCGATGATGGTAGTGATGTATTTACTGTATTATTATTATTATTATTATTATTATTATTATTATTATTATTATTATTACTTCGTCTTATTTATTTACTCATTTTAATATCTGTGTATGTAATATGACCCAAGGTAATGGCAGCGAGTCGTCCACTTTAACACTCTGGACAGGTGAAGAGGCTCGCCAGGAGGGGTGAGAAAATAGTTGTTAGCTGCTGTCGTTGTTGATGCCACTACCGGGTGTGTAAATGGTGAGAGAGAGAGAGAGAGAGAGAGAGAGAGGGAGAGAGAGTAAATATTGTATTAATATTAATCTGGACATGAATACACTCTCCCTCCCCTCCCTTGACTTTACTTAATTAGCCAAGAAAGTGAAGGTATCGAGGGGGGGGGGGAGGTAGCCCCCCCCCCCCCTCAACCAGGACGTGGCAAATAAACTGATGTGTGCTTTGTTTACTTCACCTGACCTTTACCTGGTGTTGGCTTGGGGGGGGGGGGGGGGAAGGGGGGTTTTTTCTATCTCCCCCCCCCCCCACGCCCCTACATCCTTCCACCCGCCCCCATTTCAGGTGAGTGGGCGGGTGAGTGGATGGGTCAGGTGAGTGGGCAGGTAGGTGGGTCAGGTAAGGCCAAGTAACATACATTTCTTCAGATGTAAACTGTCCCCGTCCATCACTCTTGGCCAGACACCTGATGGGTACCTGCCAGTGGCCATCCTCGGTATCTGATTGCTATATATATACACCATCATCATTAAATTGCCGCCTTTATCATTATCATCATCAAATTGCTTCATGTATATTATCTTCTGTCATCATATTACCCCGTATGTTATTATTAGACCGCGTGTTATATCATTGCGTTTTGGGTCATCATATCATTACGTTTTGGGTCATCATATCATTACGTTTTGGGTCATCATATCATTTTCCTCATTATCATCATATCATTATTATCATCATTATCATCATATCATCATCATCATCTGTACATCATCATCATCATTCATAATAATTTAATAACGATAATTAACTTTAAATAGCTGTAATGATCACCTCTGCTCGGAGAAATATCAACTGTATTAAAGTATATTTTGAAAGTATATCACTTTAATATATTTTAGCAATACTTTGAGTTATTATACTTTAAAAGTTTATAAAGTATGACAGTATAATATATATATACGTGTTTATTTTGCTAATTTATTTTTTCTCTTCCCCTAGGTATGTGTCCAGTTGTCTGAGGGTGAAATGACAGGTAAGGTGGATTCTCTGGGGTGAGGAGAGAGATTTTTGGGGTATGGTGATGAGAGATTCGTGGAGGAGAGACTGAGGTGAAGAGAGACTGAAGTGAGGAGAATCTTGGCTGGAGGAGAAAGTGAGTTTAAAGAGATCAGATGCGACTTATTCTGCCCTTCCTTCCTTTTCTCTCCTTGCCTCCTTTATCATCGTCTTCCTTTACTCTACTTTTTATATCGTCCTTGCTTCCGTCGCATGTTTATCAACGTTTGTGCTCCATCTTCTGCTTCTTATTCCTTTTCTCTGTTTCCATCGCTCCTCTGTCAACGCCTGTGTTTCTCCTCCTTTATCACCGTCTTTGCTTAATGCATCTTCCTCCTCTTCTTATTCCTTCCTCACTTCCTTATCTCCTCTGTCAGTGACATTGGGTGTCGTAGTCGGTAGAAGGAAGGAGGCAGGAGGGAAGGAGGCAGGAGGGAAGGTGGCAGGAGGGAAGGAGGCAGGAGGGAAGGTGGCAGGAGGGAAGGAGGCAAAAGGGAAGGTGGCAGGAGGGAAGGAGGCAGGAGGGAAGGAGGCAGGAGGGAAGGAGGCAGGAGGGAAGGGGGAAGGAGGGAAGGAGGCAGGAGGGAAGGTGGCAGGAGGGAAGGAGGCAGGAGGGAAGGAGGCAGGAGGGAAGGTGGCAGGAGGGAAGGAGGCAGGAGGGAAGGAGGCAGGAGGGAAGGTGGCAGGAGGGAAGGAGGCAGGAGGGAAGGAGGCAGGAGGGAAGGTGGCAGGAGGGAAGGAGGCAGGAGGGAAGGAGGCAGGAGAGAAGGAGACAGGAGAGAAGGAGACAGGAGGGAAGGTGGCAGGAGGGAAGGAGGCAGGAGGGAAGGAGGCAGGAGGGAAGGTGGCAGGAGGGAAGGAGGCAGGGAGTGAGGTGATTGGATTTGGCAAAGGAAACCGAGCCAAGTGCAAGGTGTTGGTGGTGCTGATGATCTTGAGACAACGACGCTCGATACTCAAAACGTAAACAAAAGATTCGTCGCTTCCTTTCGTGGTCGCTTCACCGAGTTCTTCCCGACGACGAGGCCGAACACGACAACAACAACAACGACGTGTGAGGCTTTTGATCTTGAGTGTGTGTCTGTGTATACCTTTATTTTTTTTGTTTGAAGTTGACGATTCACAGCAAACATCGCAGTTTGTTTGTTCTGCTATAAAGTTTTAAGTTGGGATGTATATAGACGTGTATATTTTTCCAAGATTTTTATGTTTTGGTTCTTAAGATCGTGCCAAAAGACAGCGGCCCTGGAGGTGAAAAGTCGAACGTTCGTAGTAGCTGTTTCCAATAATGTGTCATTGTAGGCTTCACTGATGGCTCAAAAGAAGCTGTGAAGGGTGGTGCACAGCGGCTTGTTCAAGGCTTCCTGGAGAGTGCACAGAACCTTTCGAGGCGTCTTGGAGAGTGTATGTGTCAGTGTTTTCGAAGCTTCCAAGACAGGTGTACTGAGGCTCTGCAGAAGCTACACCACAGAGGAAGCTTTGGAGGAGTACCTAGGAGGTCCTTTTGTAGCCGTACGTCAATGGGAACCGCCTCTACCCCTCTCCTCCCCCCTCTCACCCCCTCCGCCTCCCACCCCTCCCCTTCTCACCCCCTTCCCCCATTCATCGGTGTACTCTTTTTTTTTACTCTCTCATCTACACACCAGTTTATTTCCTCATCCCTCTCCCCCTTTCATCGTCGTCCGCGTTCCCTTGTTATCCTTCCGTCTTCTTTATGCGTCCATCTTCGCCCCCGTAAGCTCCCCCCCCCCTTCCTCTCTCCCTCCTTCCCTCCTCCCTCCATCCTCACCCTTCCACTCTTTATTCTCCTTTCTCAGCTTTCTCTCTCTTTTTGTTTGTTTATTTATGGTATCTTTTCCCCTTTGTAATTCTTCTTCTCCCCTCTTCTCTTCTTTCTTTTCCCACCCCTTACCATTCTTTCTTCCTTAATTTATCTTCTCATTCCTTGCCTCCCACTTACATAATTCTTCCTTCCCTTTCTCTTATTTATCTTCACATTCTTTCCCACTTAATTACTCTCTCTCTCTCTCTCCTTCTCCTTCCTATGTCCTTTTCTCACTTCTCTCCCTCCTCCCCCATTCCATCACATTGTCAATTTATCACATGTTACCATTTCCCTTCCTTCATTCCCACTTATCTTTCTCAATTCCTTTTTATCCTCGATTCTCGTTCTTTTTCCCCCCACATCCGTTTTCCCTTCCTCCTTCCCCACACTCCTCAATCCATCTTCTTTGCTCTCTCTCTCTCTCTCTCTCTCTCTCTCTCTCTCTCTCTCTCTCTCTCTCTCTCTCTCTCTCTCTCTCTCTCTTGTAACTATTATCTCCTTATCCTTCCTCCCTCTGTTCTTCTCCTGTCATTTTTTCTTACTCCTCTTCTGTCTCCTCTCCTCTCCTCCTCTCCCTCCCCTTTACCTATCTTACTCTTCGTGTTATATATTAATTGTTTTTTTTTTCGTATCACTTAACCCTTGCTGTCTCTATCTATCCCCTCTCCTCTCCCTTCCCTCCTCTCCCTTCCCTCCTCTCCCTTCCCTCTTCTCCCTTCCCTCCTTACCCCCTGTATCTTTCTTAATATCATCCTCCGCCTCTCAACCCGGCCTCTTGTGTCCCCCTCCCCTCCCCTCCTTCGTCTTCGCCCCTCGCTAAGCTGCCATTGACGTGATCATCCAGCAGTTGAAGGGGGGGGGGGAGGAGGGGGGTGGTGGTGAGGGGCCTAAGACGGAGGAGGAGGATGAGGAGCCCCGGGCGCCGCTCTGTTGCCAGCCATCACAGTGCGACACACACACACACACACACACACCTGCCTATCCTTGTCATCTCGTATTTAAGATTATTTTTGTTTTAGTGTGGGAATTAACGACGAAGATAGATGGTTAAGAGGGAGGTCAGGTAAATCTCTCTCTCTCTCTCTCTCTCTCTCTCTCTCTCTCTCTCTCTCTCTCTCTCTCTCTCTCTCTCTCTCAGGAGGCCGTGGGAGAAGGTGTTAGAGCCGTGATTGTTGTCTGAAAAGATTGTCGAGTAGCTCTTGTGGGTCCTCTTCACGCTTTCCTCTCTCTCCCTCCTCTCTCTCCCTCCCTCCTGCGGTCTCTAAAGGCCAGTGGTGGGAAGGAGAGGGAAGGGAGAGAAAGATAAAAAGAGAGATTGAAAGAGAAAAATAGGGGGATAGTTGAGGGAGAGGAAGGGGAAAAATGGAGAGGGGAGAAAGGAGTGGGAGATAATTGAAGGAGGGAGAGGGTAGGGAGGGAAGGAAGGAAAGAAACGAGAAAGTGGAGAGGAAGGGAGGAAAAGACGTGATGAGAGGGAAGGAAGAAAGAAGAAATATATGGATAAATAGGGAGATAGATAGGAAGAGAGACAGGCAGATAGATGGACAGGGAGAAACTATAAAGAAAGAGGGAAAGGAAGACGAACGGAGAGAGAGAAGAGGAACAGGAATCTGGGAAGAAATCGGCAGGATAGGAGGAAAGGGAACTGGAGAGGGAAGGAGACTGGAGAGGGAAGGAGACTGGATAGGGAAGGAGACTGGATAGGGAAGGAGACTGGATAGGGAAGGAGACTGGAGAGGGAAGGGAGTGTAGGTAAGGCGGGCCTGTTGATGACCACCTTGATTATCCAGGTAGGTTCTTCTGTTACCTGGGAAGGGGGGGGGGGAGGGTACTGGTGTTACTTACGTATTATTTCCTACCAGTTACACATTAAACAGATGTCAACACCATTAAATGTATTAGGTCGTGTAGACATTACTGGAAGACTTTTACACACTTCACCCTCACCCCCTTCCTGCCCTATCCCCTCCCTGCCCCTCCTCACCCCAAATACGGAAATCCAAGGAACCCTCGTCAGCACCGGAAGTTCATGTCAGCGGGTTGTCAGGACACTTCCACTCAGTACACGTGCCTGATCTGGTGTGGGAGGTGGGGGGGGGGGGGGGAGAATGGTCATCGTAATGTAAAATAATTATGATGGTATAAATTATGATAATGTAATAATGTTAATAGTAAACACATCGATAACAATAATAGGAATAGTTTTATTATTATTAATCTCTCTCTCTCTCTCTTTTTGTGTGTGTGTGTGTGTGTGTGTCTATGTGTGTGTGTGTGTCAAGTCCATAATATTTTCCAGAGCGTGAATGTAAACATGCTATTCGTACTGCCAAAGAAAGAAATACAAATAAAGTCTTCAAACCAACTCCGGAAGAAAATAAATTGGAACATCTTGTTTTCAACTTTTACACTGACTCTGGCTCCGTGGAAAGTCAATTTACAGGTGAGGTATTAATTGGCCCTCTTGTTCCCCCCCCCCCTCTTGTTCCCCCTCCCCTTCCTCCCCTACCTTCTATTTCCCCCTACCTCCTATTGACCGATAGACAGATTCCCTAGATTGGCTCATTAGGTAGATAGATTGTCTTTGATTAGTAGATGGGGTGATGGATAGGTAGACAGAGAGGTTTTGAACAGAGGATGATTGTCGGATGGAGAGACAGACTTTTTGGTAGACAGGTAAAGAGGCCAGGTAGACAGAGGGCAAGGGAATAGACGACTGCGGTTAGTTTTAGTTTCCGTGACGGGTGTGTGGTCGACCTCACATCCTGTCCACCATCTGTCCCTCCTCACCCGTCACCTGCCCCTCCTCACCCGAGACCTGCCTTCCTCACCCGTCACCTACCCATCTTTATCCCTGAAGTAAGATTTGACCCCTTGAAGTAAGACTCGACCCCTTGAAGTAAGATTCGACCCCTTGAAGTAAGATTCGACCCCTTGAAGTTAGATTCGACCCCTTGAAGAAAGATTCGACCCCTTGAAGTAAGACTCGACCCCTTGAAGCAAGACTCGACCCCTTGAAGCAAGACTCGACCCCTTGAAGTTAGATTCGACCCCTTGAAGTAAGATTCGACCCCTTGAAGTAAAACTCGACCTCTTGAAGTGTCACCAGGTAAATCACCAGGTTAATGAGGGCTCGTTCTCTACCTAATGTCCTCCTTCCACGGAATGAATCTCTCTATCTGTGTTTGTGGTTTGTTGTTGTTAGTGATGTTTGAGTCGCCCCCAGGGAGTTGTTGAGGGGTTGGTTAATGTGTTTGTTTGAACGTGTTTCGCGCTGTGGTTTGTTTAGTTGAAGGTGATGTACGTTTTCTTTTTGAGGGAGCTGTTTGTTTGAACGTGTTTCGAGCTGTTTGTTTGAATATATTTTTAGTATTATTCAACTTTGCTTTTGTGTAATATGTAATATCTTTTTTTTAAGTATATTATTAGTTATTAGTATTATTTTGGTAGTTTGGTGAGACAATGGCAAGAAGAAACACTTGGATTGATCACTAAATAGCAAACTCTATTTAGTGTCCGAGTAACAGGCTGGAAGAAGGTGATATATTGAAGTACCTGTAATAACAATAATAGTACTGATAAACACACGTGAGTTCGATCCATATAAGATAAGGGTAAAACTAAAACTTTCTCGTGTCTTCAGAGTCTCAAGATGACCTCTTCCTTGTTTTTGAATTTTTAAACCCTAAAAAATTCCATCCAACCCCCCCCCCCCCCCCCCAAAAAAAAATCCTAAATAAAAACACAATCTGGTAACTTAGGAAGAAAAAAATCGTCACAACATGTTTTGAGATCCACTTTTAGGGTGATGGTGTTGGCGATAGGGGTGATGGTGGGGGTTGGTGGTGGTGTTGGTGTTGGAGAAAGAGAGAGAGAGGGAGGGAGGGAGAGCTTCCTCACCTTTAATCTCAGCTTCATAATTTGGAGGAGGTGTTGAGGTGGGCGTGTGGGGACTGTTAGTCATGCCTCGGGTCTAAGGGAGGAGAGTAGGGAAGGCCAGGGAGGATGGGAAGGGAGTGCTGGGGGATGGAGGGAATGACCAGGGAGGGAGGAGAGGAGTGGATAAGTGACGTAAGTGGGAAGAGAGAGGGCTGAGTTGTGTTGTGTTGAGGTGTGAGAGAGGGACTACGTGTGTGTGTGTGTGTGTGTGTGTGTGTGTGTGTGTGTGTGTGTGTTATAAGGTGTTGGCCTGAGGGGGAAATAGTCCCTGAAAGGCCTCTTGTGACTCCTGGGGATGGCTGGCTTGAAGAGACGCGCGTCTTAGATGATGGAACTTTTTGAAGGAGGTCGTCTTAATAGTGGTTGTGTCTTGGAGAGGGTCGTGTGTACTCGTATGTGTGTGTGTCTGGCCGTAAGGTGGTAGCTGTTCCTGACTTTACCCTGGGGGGGGGGGGGAGGTGATCACTTAACTGAGAAAACAGATGTCTTGATCTTACTACTCGACTCTGTTTCCTTAAAGAATAAGACTTTCCTTTATCTCTCACCTTCTCTTTCTCTCTTTCCCTCACCTCGTCCCGTTCTTCATGGCGGAGTGGTAGTCAGTGCAGCGGGAAGTTTAAAACCCATACTTAGAAACTCTGATCAAGAGCTATTTCATCAATGTATCTGTTTTATTCAGGTCTTACTCCTGTTGTCACCACACCTCCCACACAACAGGTCAAGGAGAGCCGTGGCACCTGGCTTCTACACCACACAGGCTGCCTCAGGTCACTTGCTTATACACTCGGTGGCTCTAGAATGGTGTGTCAGGCGTGGGCAAGAAGGCGTGGCATGTCATTTTTGGCATGGTAAAGGGAGTGGGCGTGGCATGGATCCAGGGGGGCGTGGCGTGGTGCGTGGCATACCTGTGGGGGAGGGGGGGGGTTAAGGAGTGACCTAGAATGACGGACGTGGCATGAACTCAGTATGGGCGTGACGTGCCATGTTTGGGCGTGGCTTGGACGAGGTGTGTAGCGTGCCGTGAGATGGGCGTGGCATGGACCCTAGGGGGCGTACCCTGTCGTGAAGGGCATAACATGGCGCCTGTGGGGGCGTGGCAGATCCAGGAGGCAAGAGCTACCCGATATACCGTAGAAGCACCACCACCACCACCACTCTCCCAACCTACACCACAACCAACACCACCATCATCACCACCCCACCTTCACCATAACCAACCACCAACACCACAACCACCACCACCACCACCACCACAACCATCATCACCACCACCACAACCAACCACCAACACTACAACCATCACCAACACCCCCACCTTCACCATACCACCGCCTACCACAGCAATATTTTATTCGCTGGACACCTGACATTATCTACCTGTCGTTCATAACAATAACAAAATGAAGAAAAAGATTGTTTGATGTTTTGATGTGGAGTGTGAGAAGACATACATACATACATACATACATACATACATAGCGTCATAAAAATATTCGTGTGTTAGTTTAGACGCGACGAATACATTAAATATGTATATATAGATATGAAGCCAGGATATAACCTTCTCATGTTTAGTGTATTTTACGTTTAAATTAATGTATATTATACATAATATTAGTAATTATATTTAAAATGAATACAATTAGTGTGTGTTATATATGTTGCATTATTATGGTGTACAGTGTGTTATTATGGTCAGTGCTTCTGTTGTATTAGAGAAAATAAGAGTTGTTGTGGTGGTGGTGATGGTGGTGATGATGGTGAGGTGGTGGTGGTGGTGGTGGTGGGGGTGATGATGATGATGGTGATGAAATATAGATGTTGTAGTAGTAGTAGTTGTTGTGGTAGTAGTAATCCATAATAATAATAATAATAATAATAATAATAAAATAACCCGTATCATCGTGTAACATAAATGCTAATGTTAACGATACATGAAATATGTTTTTATCATCTTGGTGAGCTGGGGGGGGGGGTATACGTCTTCCCGTCAGCTACACGTCTTGGTGAGCTGGGGAGGGGGGGGGGGAGGTATACGTCTTCCCGTCAGCTACACGTCTTGGTGAGCTGTGGGAGGGAGGGTGTACGTCTTCCCGTCAGCTACACGTCTTGGTGAGCTGGGGGGGGGGGAGGTATACGTCTTCCCGTCAGCTACACGTCGTGGTGAGCTGGGGGGGAGGTATACGTCTTCCCGTCAGCCTCACGTCTTGGTGAGCTGTGGGAGGGAGGGTGTACGTCTTCCCGTCAGCTACACGTCGTGGTGAGCTGGGGGGGGGGGGAGGTGTACGTCTTCCCGTCAGCTACACGTCTTGGTGAGCTGGGGGAGGGGGGAGGTGTACGTCTTCCCGTCAGCTACACGTCTTGGTGAGCTGTGGGAGGGAGGTGTACGTCTTCCCGTCAGCCACGTTAGCTGTAGGATCGGATCATTACTTCATTCCTCAAACCCGTGTTGGAATCTCGTGTGTGCAAAGTCTGGTGTCTGAGATGTTGGCTCGGTGATTGGTAGGAGTTTGTTATTGTTGGTGATTTATGTTGTTATTGTTCGTTAATGTTGATGATTATATTGTTCTTCATCTTGGGCTTTGATTAATACGGCAAGTTGGTACTATGGCCCAGTATACCCTGACCTTGGAGTCGAAGGTCAAACAACAACAAAAACATATAATTGTGAACTGATTTTCGCTTTTATTTATAAGAAAAAAAATGATCACATTGCCTTAGGCCTCAGAAATAACTAGTGAAAAAAATGAGAATTGTGTATTTTTTTGGTCACACTAGAAGGTCAAAGGTCATGTAATTGCCACAGTTCAACCGCTGCGTATAGAACTTTTTATCGAGGTAATTTCATACAGGTTTTGAACGGTTTTTTAATAGTAATGTAAATAATTAGTTTGGAGTGTTATTTTTTTTTATACCATTTCAGGAGGTCAGAGGTCACTAGGAGTCACATTAATATTAGGTTTTGGGGTCAAGTTATTAAAGGAAGTGATCTGAGAGACTGGGAGACACGTGTTGGACTCTCTCTCTCTCTCTCTCTCTCTCTCTCTCTCTCTCTCTCTCTCTCTCTCTCTCTCTCTCTCTCTCTCTCTCTCTCTCTCTCTCTCTCTCTCTCTCCACATTATATAAACACATGAATATGAATGCCATTGCTTTTAACTCTTCTCCTCTCTGTACTCCCCATTAGGCGGCAGGGACAGTCATATTAGGAGGATGAGGAACCTAGAATCATTACCCCACCGCTTTATGCTATACTAGGTGTGCGTGTGCGTGTGTGTGTGTGTGTGTGTGTGTGTGTGTGTGTGTGTGTGTGTGTGTGTGTGTGTGTGTATATTCCACCCAACGTCGCCCTCCCCTGCTGACTGACCGCGGGCTGAGGTTAATGTTGCCCGTGTGCCATCTTGCTCATTAACCCCCGCCATTATAATAACATTTATTTTTTTGTTGTTGTACTTGAGCCACGTAGGAACACGGACGTTCTCCTCGCTCATCAAGGGGGAAGAGGGGGGAAAAGGGAGGGGGATGGAGGAGAGGGGGTAGACGAGGGGTAGGGGGAAGATGAGGAGGATAGAGAAGAGAGGGAAGAGGAGGGAGAGCGAGAAGAGGAGGAAGAAGAAGGGGAAGAAGAGGAACGGACTTCTTCTGTTGCTGCTAGGAAGAAGTGTGTGGCTTGTTTTTGACATTTCTTCTATAGCTTCTGTTTATTACTCTTCCTCCTGTTCCTCCTTTCCCTTCTCCTTCCCTTCCTCCTCCTCCCCTACCCTTCCTCCTCCTCTTTCCTCCATCCCATTTTGTCGTGAATTTCGTTCCATTAGGCGGTTAACTTCCTTGTGTGTGTGTGTGTGTGTGTGTGTGTGTGTGTGTACCGGCAGGCTAGGCGCCCCCCCTCCCCCCCATCTCCTACGGTTTGTTAAGGATGTTTTAACAGAATTCATGTCTGCCATAAATTTATTTTTGTACATTTCGCTAGCTGGGCAATTTCACTTCCCTGGCCTTGAGAGGATGATGTGATGAGAGAGAGAGAGAGAGAGAGAGAGAGAGAGAGAGAGAGAGAGAGAGAGAGAGTCTTAAGGGGTGGTTTGTGGGGTGGGTGGTGGGGGGGGGGGTCAGATATTTTGGAGACGATGGAAAGAGGAGATCAACGGTGTGGTAACGAAGAAGGATTATTGTAATACTTGGAGAAGTCTCTTATGGGGGTGGAGAGCCAGTGCTTGGAGACCTGGGAGAAAGAGGAGATCACGGTCTGCTTCGAGGGCAAAAGGAAATTGATGCGTAAGGGAAAATAAACTATTGGAGAATGGTAATAGTAGTAGTAGTAGTAATAGTAGTAGTAGTAGTAGTAGTAGTAGTAGTAGTAGTGGTGGTGGTGATGGTAGTAGTGGTGGTGAAGAGGGTGATGCTGGTAGTTGTGGTAGCTAGTGGTTTAGTGGTGATGGTGGTACGTCCGATCGCTTCACATGTTGGGTACGTTGATGAAGGAACCCTTGGGGGCACTACCTGGCTGGCTGGCTGGCTCCTGGAATTTACCTCCTCCGCTATATTCCTTTATGTGTCTCACCCCTTCTTATGTCTCTCACCTCTTCTTATGTCTCTCACCCCTTATGTCTCTCACCCCTTCTGTCTCTCACCCCTTCTTATGTCTCTCACCCCTTCCCATGTCTCTCACCCCTTATGTCTCACCCCTTCTTATGTCTCTCACCCCTTATGTCTCACCCCTTCTTATGTCTCTCACCCCTTCTTATGTCTCTCACCCCTTATGTCTCTCACCCCTTCCCATGTCTCTCACCCCTTCTTATGTCTCTCACCCCTTCCCATGTCTCTCACCCCTTCCCATGTCTCTCACCTCTTATGTCTCTCACCCCTTCCCATGTCTCACCCCTTCTTATGTCTCTCACCCCCTTCCTATGTCTCTCACCCCCTTCCCATGTCTCACCCCCTTCCCATGTCTCTCACCCCTTATGTCTCACCCCTTCCCATGTCTCTCATCCCTTCCCATGTCTCACCCCTTCTTATGTCTCTCACCCCTTCCTATGTCTCTCACCCCCTTCCTATGTCTCTCACCCCTTCTTATGTCTCTCACCCCTTCCCATGTCTCACCTCTTCCCTTGTCTCACCCCCTTCCCATGTCTCTCACCTCTTATGTCTCTCACCCCTTCTGTCTCTCACTCACCGTACCCACACCTTATACTTGTAATTATCTCTATTTATAATACAGAAAACCTCCAATTAACGGACATAGATCTGATGTATAGTCCGTTATATAGAGGTTTCATATCTAACGGACTATACTATCCTATATTATCCGTTAGAGTTTTCATTTCTTCCTCAATGTTCCGCTATGTTGAGGGTCAATAATACGATATACTTGTGCACTATTTACACCGTATATTTTCTTGGCTAAGTAAAATGTTTCAGTTTCATCTAGTTCATAGGTTAAATATTTTTATATACTTCCTGTACCTGTATATTGCTATTGTATTATCCTATTGTTTTAGGTAGAGATACTGATTGTTTCTTTTTTCAGGTAAGGACAGGTAGCTATTGTTTTCTTAGGTTTAATAAAGGTGTGTCTGGGAATGAAAAATAGGATGACGTTTTTCTTGATAGTGAAGTTCACGGTTATATTATATACTGTGTATGTAGCCCACGTCCTCAGAGCTATATTACGGCCCACACCCTTATATTCCCAGAGGCCCATACGTAAGTTTTCTCCTTAAATAAAGATGTGAAGACGTACAGTGTATATTGAATTAGATCACTGTATTTTACGACACGAAAAAGAAGTGAAATGATATCAGGACTGTGTTCAGACCTACTGTAAACCTCTACTGACGTGTGTGTGTGTGTGTGTGTGTGTGTGTGGGTCAACTGTGTTGTGTGTTGTAATGTATTGAAGAAGGAGAGAGAGAGAGGGTGTTGGATTATTATTATTATTATCATCATCATCATCGCTCTCCACACAGCCATCCTTGTACCCTGGAAGGATGCCAACTTGACTGGGTGTTCGCTTCTCTCGTGTCATCTGTTAGCTCATAATTTTACCAAGATGATGATGATGAGGATGATGCCTCAGCACTGGACGATCATAATCTTTGATATGCCGGGCTAGGGGAGGGGGGGGGGGTATACCACAAGTCCCGGGCATGGGGGGGGGGGGGAATATGCCATAGTCCGGGGGATGCGGAAGGGGGCATATTTCTTGGTATAATCCAATGGCGTGAGTCCTGCAGTCACGGTACAGTCTTATGCTATTTCCGGCGCCATCTTTTCGTCCTTGTGTAGATGAGGTGTCTCCACATATCCTACGTGTGTGTGTGTGTGTGTGTGTGTGTGTGTGTGTGTTTCATACTTAGATGAGCTAGTTAGAGGTGTTCTCACGTCTCCATGCTGGGGAAATTTTTAGCGAGGGAACCTTTGAGAATCCGTCTTTGTGTCGTAGCTTAAGTGAGCCTGTTAGAT